>JPJZ01000718.1:0-110957 GCA_000750815.1 Pseudogymnoascus sp. VKM F-4516 (FW-969)
ATGAGATGGGCCAAGGGAAGTTGGGGTGGGTGGTAATGGGTGTTGGTGAGTGGGTGGTGGGTGATTTCGCTGGGCTGAAGCGGGTATTTTATTACCGTTACTGTTACTTATTACTGTTACTGATTGGGTGCTGGATTGGTACTGGTGACTGGTGAGTGTGTTTGGTGTCTTTAGCTGTGATTTGGTGTGATGTGATGGAGGGTGATGGGTGTGCGATGGGGGGAAAGTGCGCGTTGTGTGTGAGAGTGTGGGTGAGAGAGCTGTCTGTTTGCTTGGTGGGTGGTGGTGGGTGGGTTGCCTGTATGGCCCTGGGTGCAAAGGCCTGGTCGGGCCCTGATTTCTCCGTCTGCTGGTTGGCTGGTAGGGAAGGTGGCAGGGTGCAGTAGCGTTACTGCATGTGCGCACCAGACGACAAGTACACTTCGTAGGGTAATTCCGCACAGTGTGTACCTGCAAACTCCTGGCACCTGCACCTGCACCTCCTGCACTTCTATCCTCGTACTCTGCGTTCTCGTACTCGCAGTTGGCACCCAAGACCGCAAAGACGCGCCCGGGACCACCAGGAGTTGAATGCTGATTGTGAGTACCACCCACCACCACTGTCCAAAGTACCACGCACTGCGAAAAACAACCATCACAGCACCCCTTCGACCGTGTCCGTACCATCAAGTACCCTTTCCCTGAGATGCACTCGCGGGTACAAGCAGTCCGCCAGTTGTTCCTTTGATGTCCGTCATGCCCACGCCCATACCCACCAACACCAACCCTTTCCTCTGGGCACTCTTCGCCCAGAACACTCATCACTCCTCCTTGGGCACTTGAGCACTCCAAGGCAACTGCCAGCCAGCAACGCACGATAGGACCAACAGCGACAGCAACAAACACCAAAGACACTCAGGATTTGGTACACCACGCCTCACGCTACAGCTTCCATAACTTCTTCTACCACTGCTGCCGGCCCGACCTCAACCATCGCTATCATCGGGCTATCAACTTCCACTACAGACGCCATGACATGCTGCGATATGCCCTCAACCACCACCACCAACACCACAGCTACAACACTGCCAAAATTACAACTCCCACCTCGTAACCTCAGCGATAACAACATCGACACTTCAGCACCCAACAACTGTAAGTGTGCACTCACCCCCAAAAGTAAATCGCACAAACCATCACGTGGCGCCTATAGCAAGTTTCGTTCGTGCTACAGTCAGTGTGTGCTCTCCTCTTGCTTGTTTGTACTGTACTGTACTTCCCATCTGACGCTGTCTCACCTCTCCATCACCTCATCCACTCGTCCCTTCCACCCATCACCACCACCACACCCACTCCCTCATTGAACCCTCACAGAACCCTCAGCCCCTCGTCTTGCCTCAGACATTCAAATCCCCTTCTACACAACAAACAAAAAAAAGACAAAAAGATAACTGCTCTCGGCAAGGCTCGAACTTGCGACCTTAGGATCACGTGATTGTTTGTATTCAATTACGTCATATTCAACATATGAGACCTACGCTCTAGCCAACTGAGCCACGAAAGCCGTTTTTGATTGAGTGCCAGCCGCTTATGAGCATTGAAGAGTGGCACGGGCAGAATAGGTCACGTGTAAAAGGCGGTGAACACCAGTATTAACGATGAATAGATTAGCTGCTCCCCGGTTGTACCCTAGCCTGCGTTGGACCCTGATTGGTCTCATGCCCCTGGACCCCGAAACGCAAGGCGGAGCTGCAACAGCTGGAAATAGCAGTAGTACTGCATTATGCTCCAGTAATACTCCAGTCGTACTCCAGTATGAAGCTTAGCTGCTATAGTTGACACCTGAATTCTCAGATCTGTTACCCCTCTACTCTCTACCCTATGTGCGTATGGTATGTGCGCCCATGTACTTCTACCCCTCTCTCACTCTCCTCTTACGTCTAACTGCCCTTGTACCCTCGTATCCCACCTCCCTCCTCTTTCTCTCCCACTCCACGGAAACTCTACTTCATACAAGTTCCTTCTTCATCTTCACCTTCATCTACATTTTTGTAGCTTCGTGGCATTGTTCACAGCTTCACTTTCCCATCTCACATCACTTTCCCTACCTGTATACAATACAGCTGGCATCTAACTGCAGCTCCACGAACTGGCTTCTATCTGCTGTTTACCCCTCGATCTAAACACATAGCGATCTCGCTATCCACCCACCTCAACATGCCTTCCTTCAACTTCCCAAGCCTGGCCATCGCCGCCGCCCTGCTTGTCCTTTTCGCTCGTCCCACTCATGCTTTTGGCGCAGGTATGGTTGCTGCTGATTGATCTCATTGAACCTTAACCTAACATAACAACACGCAGGTAACATTGCTTCGACCTCAGCTATTGAGGGCACCAACTGTACGTGTCAATCACCACCACATACCCCAGGATCAACATGCTAACTATACCAGGGCGTCATGGCGATATCGAAGATACCCTCCTTGTTCTTGCCATGGCTCGCGCTGCGGGAGGCAAGAAGTTTGATAAAATGATGGTGTCCCGCGTATACTTTGGTAACTGGCTTAGAGATTACTGTACGTACCTTACCACCACCATCACTCTACAGCCCATTCTAACCCATCCTTTCAGCCCAGGCTATCGATGTCGGCACCGTCAAGTACGTCTCCGCCGAGGCCATCCGCATCCTCCTCTGGGTTCTGGGCTTCATGACCTTCGGCTACGGCACTGGCGAGTTCGAAGTCACCGCTGAGCGCCTTGGCTGCTACCGCCCCGAAGACCACATCGACAACCCAAAAGACTACGCCGACAACCTTGATGCTACCCAGTACGACCGCCGCCTACGTGGCCCTGTCAACGAGCGCGTTGAACTGGCAATCGACCAACGTCGTGGAATCAAGAACTATATTGCAAGCGAGGAGATTGGCATTACCACTTCTGCTGGCCATGTCCGCGACCTGTTCACTAGATGCATCAAGCTTGGAAGATCTTATGGTCGCAACAATAACAAGGACGATCTCTATGAAGCTCTTCGTCTGCTAGGCACCGGACTGCACTGCTTGGAGGACTTCAGCGCCCACTCCAACTACATCGAGCTTGCTCTTATCGAGATGGGTGAGACCGAGGTCTTCCCATTGGTTGGCCGCAACACCCAGATCCGTCTTCAAGGTGCTCGCTCTTCTGTGTACCCTCTCGTTACCGGCACCTTTGGCGGTGTGGACTTCCTCCACTCTGTCATGGGTGAATTCGATGACAAGGCCACCCAGAGCGAAATCCAGCAGCTCGAAGGGACCATGCAGAATGGCTCCAAGGCGGACACGAGCTTCTTGAGAGAGCTTCTCAGCAAGATCCCGAGCGGAATCTTTGGCGACGACGATGAGGCTAGCAAAGCCGAGGAGCTGCAAAGCAACGCGACCAACGCGCAAATGAACCAGATGCGTGTGTCTCCCAGAGAGCCCGAGGCCTTCACTGGACAAATGCAAGAGGCCGTCAAGCAGATCTACCCCATCATTGAGTGGCACGACAACCTCATGAAGAAGATCTCCGCTGCCATTGAGAAGATCCCTATTCTCCCAGAGCTGATTGAGCAACTCGAGAGTCAGGTCAACATTTTCGTCTTCAGCCTCCTGGCACCCTTTGTTCTCCCTCTGATCAACCAGATGAAGACGGAGCTTAACGAGGGCTCGTCCGAGATCATCAACAGCAGCAAGGCCCAGCAGCACAACGTCTTCCAAGACGACCACAGCACTGACCCAACCCACTCCATGCTCTCCAAGGATCATTTCAGCAGCATCCTCAACGAGCCAGCCGGAAAGATCTCCAGCGGCGTCCTCAAGTGGGTTGTCCCCCAACTCATGGCCTGCTGGGACGACGAGAGACAGGACATCGACCGCACCTGCTCCCGCATCATCGACGGCGTCTTCCACCACCCCGCCCTCCGCCACGAGGGCCAAGACGGCGCCTCCGACGGCCGCCAACAAATGTTTAGCGTCGTTGAGCAGTGGTGGAGCTCCAAGGGCTCAGCCGAGCAGCGCGAGCTCCGCGGCAAGCTCAGCCGTCGCGGAATCGAGAACGGCGAGAACCACAAGGAGGGCGTCGTCGACACCGGCCACGGCTGCTGCAAGCCCATCAGCATGAAGAAGGGCTCTAGCGGCGGCGCCGACGGTGGCGGCGGCATGATCTCCGACCTTGTTGGCGCGCTCGGCGGCGGCCAGGAGGCTGCGTCTGCTGGATCCGGCTACGGCCGCCCGACCAACTCGTCCAACTCCGAGATCGAGAAGTTCGCATCCGAGGCCGTTGGCGGTGGCGCCATTGGCGGCATTGTCGGCGCTCTCGCAGGCGGCATCGGCGGCGGCCTCCTCAGCGACGTCTTTGGCGAGAAGGATACCAAGAAGTCGACCAAGAAGTACGATTCCAACGACGGCGGGGTGACGCAGTCGTACACTGAGTACGGCGCCAACTCGCGCGAGACGGCGCAGGCGCAGTACTCTGAGACCAAGTACCCCGGCGGCGGACAGTCGTCCGAGTACGGCCGCTACGAGCAGTCGCAGAGCGGGAACGCGTATGAGGGCCACGTGCAGCGCCAGCAGCAGCGCGGGAATGAGGTTAAGACTGAGGAGTGGCGACAGGGTCGCACGGCTGGGGGCGACGAATACGAGACGCAGGTTAAGACTAAGGAGTACCGCAAGGAGGGTAAGCATGGTAGCAGGAAGGATGACTCGGATGATGATGACGATTCTGGGGATGATTCGGATTATAAGCGTAAGAAGAAGGAGAAGAAGGAGAAGAAGGAGCGTAAGAAGAGGGAGGAGAGGGAGCGCGAACAGCAGTCTTCTGGCTACGGGGGTGGGTCTTCGTATGGACAGGAGTCTCGCCACGAGGAGCGCGGGGGTTATAACAACAGTGGCTACGGCGAGCAACGTCAGGAGTCCCGCCAGGAGTATGGTGGTGGCGGCGGATACGGACAGGAGTCCCGTCGTGAGGAGCCACGCCGTGAGCAATACGGTGGCGGCGGCGGCTATGAAGAGCCTCGTCGCGAGCAACGCCAGGAGTACGGTGGTGGTGGTGGTGGTGGGTACGGACAGGAGCAGCAGTATGGAGGCGGCGGTGGATACGGGCAGGAGTCTCGTCGTGAGGAGCCGCGCCGTGAGCAGTACGGTGGGGGTGGTGGATACGAACAAGAGTCCGGTCGCGAGGAGTACGGTGGTGGTGGATACTCTGGTGGCAGGCAGGAGTATGGCGGAGGAAGACAAGAGGAGTACGGTGGGAGACAGGAGGAGTATGGTGGTGGGAGACAGGAGCACCATGGCAGGAGGGATGATGATGAGCGCCGTGGCGGCGGGTATGGAGGGGAGGAGAGAAGGGATTATGGGAGGGGGGATGAGAGGCAGTATGGACGGGGGGATGAGTATGGGAGGGGGGAGAGGAGGTATTAG
This sequence comes from Pseudogymnoascus sp. VKM F-4516 (FW-969), assembly GCA_000750815.1. Lineage (NCBI taxonomy): Eukaryota > Fungi > Ascomycota > Leotiomycetes > Thelebolales > Thelebolaceae > Pseudogymnoascus > Pseudogymnoascus sp. VKM F-4516 (FW-969). The sequence continues at coordinate 5,412 of JPJZ01000718.1, forward strand.
AGTGTGATGTGAGGGTTATGGGTGATGATGTTTATGGATGATGGATGGAGATGTTGATAGTGAAGATTGACGTTTATAGTGATGATTGATGGATATGGTAGGATGAAGTAAAATAAATTTCGTTGACTTTTTCTACGCTCCTCTCCCCTCCCAGGCTTGTCAATATCGATTGAACAAACAATAAAATAAATAGCCTCAATCCCCCCTCCCCAATATTGCATATTGGCCCCCAAACTTCCCCGCTGCCCAGCTACCCGACAACATAAATAGAGCAAAAAATCACTCTACTGCAAAAACGGCAAAACTGCGGAGGAGTACCACGAATATGATAATAGCACCACATATATCCTCTCGATTCCAGGGCCGATCTATCTAAATACGCCTAAAGTCCAAATATGTAGGGGTAGGCCAATGAGCATCCCAGTCTAATTCAGGGTCATGCATGTGCCTAGTTAGCTAGCCAGCTACTACATTAATTTTACCGGCTTGGGGGCCGCTGGGCTGAGAGGGGTGGATAAGCACCAGCGCAACACCGCGTCGGTCTGCAGTAGTAGAATAAATTAATATAGTAGGAATTGGGAGGCTATTTAAGGGTCGCGCTGATCCCCCTCGATTTGCGTGTGGAATGTTCGTAGGAAGCCATTGGGATTAAACATCGTCATTTCTCAACTGCTGTTACAAGGCTGCAAGTGTGAAATGATGTTCTACCTCCCCCCATCAAAAGCGATTGTAGCGGGTGTGGTGATCGCACAGACGTTCTTCCTCTCCACTGCAGGCGCTGGTGCTGTCAATGCCGCTGCTGAGGGCGCTTCTGTCCGTGAGTGCTGATAATGCTGCCATTTAGATAACCCCCGCTTCTAATGACATGAACTAACACCCACACAGCCGTCGCTGCAGCTACCGTAGATGACGCGCAATTATTCCCCAATGAGCGTCTGCAATTGACTGATGCCGTCCTCACCTCCCTCGCTGAATCCGGCGTCGATACGTCGTTATTCACCTTCGGCACCCCCTCCTCCGCCGCTGAGGCGCTCAATGCACGCACTAACAGCGGGGGAAAGAAAGGGTGTAAAACCTTCCCCGGCGACAAGGCGTGGCCTGCCCCAGCGGTGTGGAAATTGCTTAACTCCCTCTCTGGGGGAAGACTGATAGCGACGGTGCCGAGTGCGGCGTCTTGTTATGATAGTTGGGGTGTTGAAGATGAGGGGCGGTGCGAGTATGTTGGTGGGGAGTGGACGGATTCGTTTTTTCAGTATGCTTTTACCGTTTCCTTCCCCTTCCACCCCCGTTCATTTCTCACAATTTCCGAGGATTGAGTTATGCAGTATCAGTATATTCTGACAACGAGAAAAGCATGGAAGACCCAACCTCAGTAATGTGGCCCCTCTGGCAAGGCCGCACCTGCCTCCCCACCTCCGACCCCTCCGCCTCCCCCACCTGCACCCTAGGCGGCTACCCCTCCTACGCCCTCAACATCTCCTCCGTTTTCGAAATCCAACTCGCCGTCAACTTCGCGCGTCTCTCTAACATCCGTCTCGTCATCAAAAACACAGGTCACGATTTTAACGGTCGTTCAGCGGGAGCGGGGGCGTTGGCGGTGTGGACGCACCATCTTAAGGATATTAAACTCGTTGAGACGTACAAAAGTAAGAGTTACACGGGCAGAGCGGTGAAGATAGGCGCGGGTGTGCAGGCGTTTGAACTGTATGAAGCGGGTAAGAAATTGGGTTTCACAGCCGTAGGCGGCGAGGGGAAGACGGTCGGTATCGCAGGCGGCTATGTGGCGGGAGGCGGGCACTCCCCGTTGTCTAGTATTTACGGGTTAGCAGCTGACCAAGTCCTGGCTTTTGAGATCGTGCTTGCGGATGGACGCTTCGTGACGGCGAGGGAGGGGGAGAATGAGGAGTTATTCTGGGCTCTCCGCGGTGGCGGCGGCGCAACATACGGCATCGTCACGTCGGTGACTTTCAAGGCTTTCCCAGTTATGAAGGCGACGGCAGTTCAATTTTCGTTCGCCAGCAATTCAACCGCCGCGGGTGGTGTGCCAGTGGACAAGTTCTGGGCGGGAGTGAGGGCGTATTTCGATTACTTCATCTCGAATACGGAGGCGGGGACGTACTCGTACTTCAGTATCGCCGGCACGGCGCCGGGGGAGTATGTTTTTAATATGCTCCCCTTCTTCGCGCCTAACATGACGGAATCCCAGACCGCCGATTTGCTCGCGCCGTGGCTCGCTGATCTGGCGGGTCTGGGTATTAAGGTGGATCCTGTGTATTTTCCCGCTGATAACTTCCACGATGCGTGGGACGCCGGGTTTCCACTTGAGGCTGTTGGTGGGTCAGCTGCGAAAACGGGGGCGAGGTTGTTTCCCCGCAAGAACTGGAAAGACAAAAAATCCCTCGATGCCACGTTCGCAGCAATCCGCTACCCGATCGAATCCGGCGGGGTGTTCCTCGGTTTCAACATCGCCGCCCCAGGCCTCAAGGGTTCGTATCCAGACAACGCGGTTAACCCGGCGTGGAGAGACGCGGTGCTACATGCCATCGCTGTGATCGCGTTACCCGACCCTGACCCAGAGGCGATAGCGGTGTTGAGTGAGAAGTTGACGGTTGATTGGCTGGGGAGGTGGAGGGATGTCACGCCGGGGGGAGGGGCGTATATGAGTGAGGCTGATGTTACGGAGCCGGATGTGAAGCAATGTGAGTCTCCTATTTCCCCCTTTCTCCTTTCGCCCCCGAAAGAAAGGGAGGGGGGTGAGGGTTGTTGATGACTGGGGGTGCTGAGCTAACGGATGACAGCGTTCTATGGACTATCGAAGTACCCGCGTTTGTATGCGCTGAAGAAGAAGATTGACCCGTATGGACTTTTCTATGCGCCTACAGCTGTGGGGAGCGAGGACTGGTATGTCACGGATCAGATTGAGTGGTTGCCGACGCAGAATGGGAGGTTGTGTAGAGTGTAGATGGTATACATTTTGGAGAGATCGAGTATAAAAGTCTAGTCAGGGAGATCTAATGTATGTCTGTTCCCTCGTATTTACACCTTTAATGCCCCCGCCGGCTTTATTCAGTAACGGGAGTTTGCACCATAAGGGTTAAGAGCGAGAACGCCACTTCGGCCGCTGCTAGCACGGTCGTTTCCCCGGTATTATCGTATGCCGGCGCCACTTCAACAACATCAGCGCCGATAACCTCCAACCCCGTAAGCCCATCCAAAACCGTGAGCAACTCACGCGTACTCCATCCTCCCGGCTCAGCAGTTCCAGTAGCTGAAGCACAACATTAGCCATACCTTCCCCAAGAACTAAGAATATTTCGGATGGACCTTACCAGGAGCGAACGCCGGATCAAGCACATCGATATCAACACTAATATACACCCTATTCTCCCCCACCCTTTCTTTGATCGAGTCAATAACACCCTGCGCGCCGGATTTATCAAAATCCCGCGCTGTAATGACTGCGAAGCCGCAGCGCCGGTCGTTGCGCATGTCTTTCTTGGCGCGGATTACGGGGGCGCGGATGCCTGCGTGGATGGAGGAGTTGAGGATTAGGCCCTGTGGGGTTGGGTTAGTGGGGGAAGGAAAAGGCGGAGGAGCTGGGAAGGTGGAAAACGGACCTCTTCGTGGGCGATGTGGAGGAAGGTGCCGTGGTTTACGCCGGCGTAGTGGGAGAAGCCTCCGCCGAGGACTTCGGGGTCCCATGTATCTTCCCCTTCTTGTTAGCGACTGGTTTTTATGGAATACTTGCGAGGAGGGAGGGAAGCTTACCAATGTGACTGTCAAAATGAATCACGGACACTGCTCCCCAATGCTCATGCGTAGATCTCAGAGCTGATAAGGTGGTGGTATGGTCACCACCGAGTGCAATAATCCTCGGCACATGGCCCTTTGATGGATTGGCCGGGGCGCGGCTGGAGACGACCTTTTGGCGTTAGTAAATATTAAAAATAAACTAGAAGTAGATGGGTGGACTAACTCTGTGGCCTTCTCCGAGCTGCTTGAGCGCAACGGTGTTGTCTAGGTAGATCATGGGTACGTCGCCGCAGTCTACGATCTTGGCCCATGAGCCCAGAGTGTTTTCCCCTACAAGAAGGGTTAGTATGTCAAATTGTCTTGAGCTAATAAACATACCTGTGTAAACGCTATATCCATTCTGTATCCTCTGCGACCCCCGTCGTATACCCGCAGGTCCAAACCTCGCACCAGGCCTGCCTGTAGTAGACTACAGCACCACCTGTCAGAACACACCTTTCCCCAGTCACACTCGCAAATTTAATACTAACCGTGTCAAAAGGCGCCCCTAGAATAGCAATATCATAATCCCCAACCTCCTCGTCCGTGCCAGAAGAAAGACAATGCACATACGGCAGATTGGCGTATGTGCTCAAACCGCGGAATTTGGCCCCGCTGACGTCAATGGTATTATCATATAGAGGAATTTGAGCATGGCTGAATAGATCCGCGAAGACGCGTGGGGATGATGATAGGAGTAGGAGAAGGCTTGCGGCGCTCCAGACCGAGGTTCGAGCCATTGGAGATGGGAGGTGGGATTCAATGACGTTAATTAGCACACACGGGGTGGATAACTGTTAAATGCAGCGCGGCGAGGTTGATTGATGAAAATATATAGATATTCGTGTCTCTTCGTTCATCTGTTGATGCTACTCTAGTATTCATGGATGTCGTCAGGGTAGTTCATACCCCGCCTTGGCGCTCTATACCCCTGGTCTGCCGTGTCTCGGGGGCAGCTAGCCATTTGTCACAAATAGCGCTCCCGAACCATCGTTTCTTCTGATGCACCCAACATAATAAAGCATACATAACTCAATCTGATACCCTACAATGGCAGAACGCATTGAGAGATGAAGGCGAATACCATACGTTGGCAACGTCGTCAGCAACGAGGCTTCTCCGCGGCCTCGCTGTTGACGACGCGGCGTAGCAGTAAGCAACACGCCACGCACGTCCGCCATTACCCCTGCCTAGCAGGAGGCTGATGAAAACGAGGGATTGTGATTCGCACGCTCGCTCCCCAGTGACCAATTACTATGCTTTCCGACTTGACGAGGCTGTAAGTGATCCTTCACCACGCAATTGATAATGTGGTTTTAGCCGCAGGGTGCAATGTGATTCGCACGCTCGCTCTCTAAGAATTATTTCAAGCTCATGTGGGAGCACAGTAGGTCGATTTTAAATTGTGGCGGTTTGATTTCCATCCCGTACTCTGTACTAGAGCTACCAAAATCAATATTCATACATGGCCACAATGGCAGGCATTCCAGACCTTGGAGCCTTGCCTGGGCGGATGACTACCTGGAGGTATATAAGCAAGGGCGAAGCCTCACCTGAATTGTAGCAAAAGGCATCTCATTCATCGCTCTCATATCTTAACATGCGTCTTCCAAACGTCGCCTCCCTGGCCTTGAGCTTCTTGCTCGCCGAATCAGCCCTCGCAGAATACCATCCTTGCTCCTTGATTGGACCAGATCTTCCTATCCCAAGAGCTGTGTCAAACACTACCGCCTTTAAGGATGGCATTATTTCTTTAAAGAAGGCTATTGCTGATGCCATCAGTACTGGGGTAACGTCATACGGTGATATGGACGCGAGTGCGACTTCCTTTTCCGTGGAGATATTCTCTATTCATGAGGAGGACCCCTTGTTCACTTATCACTACGGCGCACCTGGGCTCGCAGACTCCACAGACGGCGTGAAGAAGATCGACTCGGACAGCATCTATCGACTGGGCAGCGTCTCCAAGGTCTTGACTGTCTTCACCTTCCTCGCTGCTGTCGGGGACGTCTCGTTCAACGAGCCCATCACCAAGTATATCCCGGAGCTCGCGGCATATGCAGCCCAACATGCAGGAGGCGACGAGATCGACTTCATGGATTGGGACTCCGTAACTATTGGGTCCCTTGCCTCCCAGCTCAGTGGAACCCCGCCCGAGCCCGCTGGTTCTCCCTTCACCGACATCATTTTCAAGGCTAGTTTACCTCCAGGCGTGCCCGCCCCTGTTTACGACCCAATCCCGGCAAACATCACTGGTGTCGAGTGTCCAAACGCATTCGGCGTGCCCTGTGACCGAGCAGGCATATTCGGGAGCATCAATTTTCAGCACCCGTCAATGGCCCCGTCCTGGGGACCGGGCTACTCAAACGTGGCATTTATGCTGCTATCATTTGTATTGGAGAACATGACCAACAGTACCCTCCCCGACCTCTTCACCTCTAAAGTTATCAAGCCACTCGGCCTGAAGAATACCTACTACTCCAACGCCCCTCTAGACCAAGGCGTCGTCCCGCACAATGACTCCGTATCTGGATACACCCTCGACCTCCTCGCCGGCACCCCCGCCGGCGGCTACTACAGCTCCACCAACGATATGCGCAAGATCGGGAAAGCGATGCTAAACTCCTCCCTCTTCTCCGCCGCGCAGACGCGCCGCTGGCTCAAACCCTTGACCTTCACCGCCAACGACGCCACCCTCGTCGGCGCGCCCTGGGAAATCTACAAGGCGCCCCTTACTGAACGCTCTGTCTGGATGTACACCAAAGGCGGTGACATCGGCGCTTACTCCACGCAGCTCGTTCTCCTCCCCGACTTTGGCATCGGTTTCTCGTACCTGGGCGGCGGCGAGGATCCGGGAAATGTGAAGAGAATTATCACTGATATCGTGGCTGCTGTTGGCGTCCATGCCTTCGAGAAGGCAGCCAAGGAGGAAGCGGCTAATGTGTTCGCCGGCACGTATCAGCGCGAGGGAAGCAACGACACATTCGTCATTGCCGTGGATGCGAACCCGGGACTGCTGGTGACTAAGTTCCTCGTCAATGGTACCGATATTGCCAAGGGTTTCGGCGCGGTAGGCGATCAGATCAGGTTGACGCCCACCGGGCTGGTGAGTAAGGGTGGTGCGCGGATAGGGCTCAAGAGCGTTTTGACCAGGAAGCCGGCACCGGAGGGGGCTATTGTAGTAAATTGCGTGGATTGGTTTAGTGTTGGGAGGACGCCGATTGGGGGGGTGTCGATGGATGAGTTTGTGGTTAAGATTAATGGGGATGGGACGAGGGGAATGGAGATTGAGTCGAGGGGATGGAGGGTGGCATATTCGAGAGTGTAGGGCTTTGGGATGAGTAGGCTGGAGGGGGGCTGTAATATTACTGTCATTTATTTATGCATTTGGTTCGTTTGGAATGTGAGAGGTTGGCTTCGTTGCTGATTGAGTCTATTCTATATATTGTGTGGCCAGTACTTATTTACGGGCTAAATCGACCAAAACCTCTAGTTTAATAACTAATGATATTCCAGCTTTCTAGTATTTTCATATTCCCACCAGCTGGAGTAGTTAGAACCCACGGGTTGCTTAATATGCATTATCACCTTGGTCCGGTGGGGGTCCGTGATGAGTGAGGGGTAAGTGGCGCGGGGTAAGTCGAGTAACCTTAGTAGTGGGCTCGGAGTAGGTTAGTCTCCGTGATGCATCTTAAACTTGTAGGCAAGTGAACGATATATCTGGATATTTTTACGGACTTATAGCCTTATATCATAGATACCGTTAATGGGAATTTATTTTTCCGTTTATAAACAGAATAAATTGAATACCTACTAGTGACATATGCAGGGTGGAATTGCACATATACTGCAAGCTATGCCGCCTCCATGAGCAATAAAATTATGGCCTTTGATACATAGTAGCTTTTCTAAATACTATGTGAGATCTACTACTCTATTTTCACGTCTGTTTCATCATTATGTTTTTCCCAAAGGCTATTTTGAGTGCGCTCTTTATTCTCCCATCCCTTGCATCAGTAATGGCCAAAAACTCCTCATACACGAACCCTATACTGCCAGGCTGGCACTCAGATCCAAGCTGCACATTCGTAGCTGGAGAACATAATGCCTTCTTTTGCGCAACGTCATCATTTCTCACGTTCCCGGGAGTGCCAATATACACAAGCAAAGACTTGGTAAACTGGAGACTCGCAAGCCATGTTTTCGCTAGGCCGTCGCAGGTGCCGCAGATAGGAGACACCGTTTCTCAGAATGGAGGCCTCTGGGCCATAACCATCCGGCACCATGATGACAAATTCTATGCAATAGTGTCATACACTCCTCTATCGCCTTGGGCTGTCACTGGGTTCCTCTTCACGACTACCGATCCCTACGATAGCAGTGCATGGAGTGATCCTGTCGTTTTCCCACTGCTTGATATTGATCCGAGTATTTTCTGGGACGACGACGGAACGACATATCTCCATTTCTCTGGCATCCACCAGCAAACAATTGACCTCGAGACCGGTGCCCTTGGCCCAGCATCCATCATATGGAAAGGCTCCACCGAGTTCATCCCCGAGGGCCCGCACATGTACAAAAAAGACGGCTACTACTACCTCATGATCGGCGAAGGCGGCACCGAGCTAGGCCACCACGAAGTAATCGCCCGCTCACGAAACATCTCCGGCCCCTACGAGAGCAACCCCCTCAACCCGATCTTATCAAACCAAAACACCACCGAGTATTTTCAAACAGTCGGACACGCGGACCTCTTCCAAGACGCCTCTGACAACTGGTGGGGCACAGCGCTAGCAACCCGCTCCGGACCAGAATGGACCAACTATCCCATGGGCCGCGAAACCGTCTTATTCCCCGTAACCTGGGACGAGGGATCCTGGCCCGTCCTCGCGCCCGTCCGCGGCCAGATGAGCGGCTGGCCGCTTCCCCCGCGCACGCGCGCCGTTCGTGGCAGCGGACCATTCTTGGAGGATCCGGATATCATCGATTTCCGCCCTGGCTCCGACCTCCCAGCGCATTTCGTGCACTGGCGCTTCCCGCCTAAAGATGCCTTTACGGTGTCACCCCATGGACACCCGGGTACGCTGCGTATACGTCCGTCGGTAGCGAATCTAACGTCCAGCGCGCCGCTGACTGCAACGGAGGAGATGAGCTTGGTTATGCGTGTGCAGGCGGATACGCGGTTTGCGTTTAGCGTTGATGTTGTGGGGTTTAAGCCGGAGAAGGAGGAAGAGGAGACGGGGGTGACGGCGTTTTTGACGCAAACGCAGCATTTGGATTTGGGAATTGTGATGTTACCCACGAGCGAGCGTGATCACAACGGGAATAAGAAGCTGGCTTTGCACCTGCGATTCCGCGTTACTAACATACCGAGTGCGGCGGGGAATTTTAAGGGGGAGATACCGACTGTCGTTAAGGCGTTGCCGAAGGGGTGGGAGGGCGCACCGATCCGGCTTCATATTGATGCTGTTAATGCGACGCATTATTCGCTTTCTGCTAGGTCAGTTAAGGAGCCCAGGAAAGTCGAGTTGATGGGCATAGCACCTGCCACGATATTGAGTGGGGGAGACGGTCCATTTACAGGTAAGAGCGTGTATTGCCTTGTTCAAATATCCTTCGCAGGAAAAATGGGGTACATTTATAGGCGAATTAGGGGTTCCTACTAATATATCTCTAGGAACGCTCGTCGGGGTGTATGCTACTAGCAATGGCGGCGTAGGAACGACAGAGTCGTATATCAGTAGATGGCGATACGAAGGAAAGGGCCAGGACATTGATAATGGGAGAACTGTGCCATACACTCCATTTGTTGCCGATTGAGTCAAAACAGATAGACTTACGATCTGACGTTAGTGCTATAACCGCCTTAATATCCAGAACTAAATCTACTCCGACCGCATATAAAACCATATGGATCAAATGAACATTCAACTCCAGCACTCACGATTGATACCTATTGTATGAATTGTTGTATAGTACGAATATATTATTATTGATCTACTGACCAATATTCGAGGGATGGATGTGTTCGTCTCAGGCCATCTGCCTCATCTCCACCTTGAGCTTCAATGAAATGAAATGCTTCGCACATTCGCTCCCTGGCTTACTTCCTTTTGTGTCTTATAAGCTGGTTGGTGCTAAATTTTTGGCTACTTTGATCCTTTCGTCATAAACTGCAGGTAAAAAAACCTTCCTTTAAATGGGAAGCTACGACCCTTTAGCTCAGAGTAGTGTACCCTGCGACCCTCATCGTATGATACCCTGTATCGCACCATATAAATCACAGAAACATGTCTCTTCTGGTTTAATTCCACCTTTTGGATGCCTCTATAACATATTTTTGAGCCAGCTACTTCTGGTCGATTGATAACTTCGCTGCCATGGCCCGAGTATCGTTCCGATATATGTTGATCGGCGTGCCTTTGTTTTGCGTCTATCTCACGGCATGTTACTTAAACATTCATAACCGTGGACTGGGAGCACGAATTCGAAAGGTGGTAGAGGATCATGACTTGGTAGAGCCGCTCGAGCTCCCGCGACACCCTCTTCTCAAACCCAACCTGACGGAGATTGACCCACCAGTGGTCGACAACTTTCCACTGGCACAGGCTGCTGCTTCAGCTCGAGAACTGCCCCCAGTCCCTTCTTGGAATGTCCCTCCAAAACCACATGTTCCAGAGAAGACTCCTCTTTTCATCGGCTTTACTCGAAACTGGAGGATATTGCAGCAAGCAGTGGTGGCATACATCACTGCGGGATGGCCACCAGATGATATATATGTTATCGAGAACACTGGGACCATGGACGCCAATGAACTCGGGAAACTCAGCCTCCAGAACCCCTTCTTCCTCAACCATACTCGATTACACATGCTGGGAGTGAATATCCTCACAACGCCAACTCTTCTCACCTTCTCCCAGCTGCAGAATTTCTTCTTATATGTCTCGCTCAAGGAGCACTGGCCCCAATACTTCTGGTCGCATATGGACGTCGGAGTTTGTTCTTTCGAGGAAGAAGAACCATTTGAGTCGATGTATATGAAAGCAGTTTATGCTCTTCGTAATACTACAGTTCCAGACTATGGACGCTGGGCACAGGTCTTGTTCTCATATGACCGCCTTGCTCTCGTTAACACAGCTGCATACACTGAGGTGGGGGCATGGGACACACAGATTCCATACTATCTGACTGATTGTGACATGCACGAGCGGCTCGGCATGGCCGGCTTTAAGGTTGAAGAGAAGAAAATAGGTCACATAAACGATGTTGGGACTTCGGTCTCTGATCTTCTGTCCCTGTATCGAAAGAAAGTTAGCCCACAGGCGTCGTTTATTGATCCCAACCCCCCGGAAGCCTACGATATAGATAAACAAGAGCCAAAAGCCAAGAGAGCCAGGTCAGAAGATCCCACATGGCCTGAATATACTCGAGGGGACGAAACATACAAAGCTATTGTGCGCACTTTCGACGAAATGGACCACTCCAAGTATCGATCACCCAAGGGAAGGAATATTTGGCAGCACCGCCAGACCGGAGGACAGGGAGAGCCGTATTACCGTGATCCGGTTGGTTTTGAAACAGCTCTTTGGATGACGATTGATCATGGCCGTCTGATATATGCCGAGAAATGGGGCCATAGAGATTGTAACCTGCGGGAGGTTGGGCTTAGGCCGGAGCACGCGTGGATGGTTGAGAAGGACTGGGAGTATAGGGAGAAGCATCCTGAATACGTGGATCCAAAAAAGTTATAGAATCAGAAGTAGTGTAGAATAGAACACAATTTCTTCGAGTGTGGAGTTTTTATGACAAGCTATATTGGAAGCCCTCGAAGGGATTGAGGGGATTGTTCTTCTATGATTTCTTTCATGGCATTGAATTCCTCTCCTCGATGGGTAGTCTTACTACTCGAGTAGGTGCAGCTCCATTCCGATCTTTGCTGTTCTTTGTTCTTTGTTCTGTTGGATATCTTACTTTATATTTGATGTTTTGGAGGTGCGCTCTGCATACCCAGACCAAGATATATATTGTTCATAGTTCGAAAGTTTCATGAAACCTTCATGATATTATTAAATTTCATGGCAGTGTACTTTGCTACGTGGTATGCTCCCTTGTAATATTTTCCGGACCCATGCTCCTTATTGTTCCTGTCAACTTTCTGCTTGCAAGGGTCAACAATAAAGACGATGCGGACAAAAATATCCATAGAACTATGAGTATTTATAAATATCAAGATGCAGTAGATATATCAAAAGTGTATGAGAAATCAATGCAGAGAGAGCGTCAACAAAATTGTGAACTTCGGGGATAAGATATCGAGATACACCCAGGGAGAGTATAAACTTAACGGGAGACTCAAATCGTAATCAGACAGACCCAAGCCTCAGCAGAATCTCTGATCCTCTCCAGACACAATACCAAGCCGAAAATCTCGAGACTTACTGGATTAGAAAGATCGTAGAATAGATAAAAGACAACGGACGCTTGTTCGTTGCCCGTTGATCGGATGCTTCCCCGATGTGATTCTCGCCGTGCCGCCATAGCAGCCCCTGCCGCCATCTCCGCCCTTCCCCCCTAACAACCCCTGCCGCCTAGTTGGCGAACACACCCCCTCGGCAACAAAGGCTCACAGCTTGAGCGCTCAGCCCCCGTCCAAAGTACCTTTTTTGAGTGATTTTATAACTCAAATTCACACAGCTTGTTTTGTTTTCACCCTCACCACCTTTCTTCAACTCGACTTCCACAACCACCCCTTCAACAATCGTTCTTTACCTCTAGATACCATCTAGAGCTTCAAACTTTCACACCGTATACTCCTTCAATTCGTCGGAGAGTAGAACTTGAGAAGATTAACCTGCGATCTGGACAGCTTCTTGACTCCATCAACCTTCTATTTCACTTTGACTCCGACCACCCCCACCACTTCAACAAACTTTGTTTCTTCTTCGGCATACCGACAACTGTATCAACTTCCATTCTACGAGCTTTGGGCTCGTGTAGAATAAGATTCCGAGAACGAAACTCAGCATCTGGATATCTCATCCACGCCGACCTCGCCGTCGTGTACGACTTCACTTGTAAGAATCACTCTCAACAACCTTGCTTCTTCTTCATGAGACATCATCAGCGGCCTCAAACCTTGATTGAGCACACTGTTAACACTTTGTAGGTGAAAGATCTGGGAAAAAATCCACAGTGGCCGATTTGATCAACACCTTCTGTGTTTGATTTCTCCTGTAAGTGCCAACCTCTCCTCTCCCAATCTTGTTTACCTCACCGAGTCCGAGCATCACCGATCTCCTTGAACCTTCACTGAACACTCTACTGACACGAAGAAAGGTGAAGGTTCGGGAAGAAACTCATATTCTGAGTATTTCCTCCACACGATCTGTGAGTCGTGTTGACATTGAACTTGTAAGTTCCACCCCTTCCCCTATCTTTGCATCTTGCTTGTTGGACATCGTAAACAGCCCCGAGAGACTTCATGGTGCACATTTCTAACATCTCGTAGGTCGAGAGTCTTGATAAAAGCTTCTCACACCCGGAATCTCTTGCCATACCTCCGTAGAGAGCTTCAAGTTTCAACAAGCTCCACGACAACCTATCCAGATCAATAACGGCGAGATATTTCTGTAACACCTCGCCATGGCGCTGATCTATAGAACGGAAAGTATGAAGCGCCGCCAAGAGCGGGACAAGAAGAAGCGTAAACACAGGAGAAAACCCAAATTTCCAAAAGAGCCGAAGAAGCCGATTAAGAGCGTTTCTGGAGAACCTCTTAAGATCTCCGAACCCTTTAACCCGGTTCTTGGTACGGCACATCGCGGCAATCGATTTAACGAATTATTTAATGTCAAGCCAGAAGAACTGCCCCGCGATGAGTCCATGCCCCACCTGAATCAATGGATTTCTGAAGCTCTCACAGCCATTGCTTATAAAAGTAGCAAGGCTCATCACCTGACGAAAAGAATCTGTTTTCCTCAACGTGGCTGGAAACGTATGAAGCAGCGAATAGGCATCAGGGAGAGAGGCGTACTGACATATGTTCTTCGCAATATTGCGATTATGTTCAAACGATTGCGAGATCACTACCTGGATAAAAAGGCTCCAAAGCCAATCGAGTGTCTCGAAGAAAGCGATCTCCTTTGGCAAAATGTAAGGGTTTTCACTACGTGCTGCCATCTCCTGCCGAGGTGGCCCTTCTTGCATCGGCTGCTGACATATTGTTGTAGATTCTTGAGCCTCTCACCGGCGTCGTGCAAATCATGTGTGAGGTCGTATTCCGTGGACACACTCACCTTGAGATACATAGGATTGATGGGCTCAAGCTGGCTCGTGCTGTTCGCATTGTTGGAGAAGAACTTGGCGTGAGTGTTTTATCATCTCCTTGAAGGAAGTCGATACTAACTTGTACCAAGCACACGGCGACACTCATGGACAACATGATGGGTCATGTGGCAACAAGATGGTACAAGAGAACTGTTGAGATGGCACTACAAACATCGAAGCAGTGGCGTATGGCGACTATGTGAGTGATATAAGTCAATTTGGCGCCCCTTCAGATTGCTGACTCCGCCTATCATAGTAAGCGTATGGGCCTGGAAGGCGTCGTTCCCGAGGAGGGCGACGATGAAGATGAAGATATAAAGGAGCTAAGCTCCAAGCTCATTGCGAAGTTAAAAGTAAGAGGGCATCGAGAAGAGATCCTAGGTCTTCTAAATGCTCCCCAGGAGGAGGCCAAAAAAGGCTTCTTTGGGTGGGTAAAAAAGTTAATAAAGAGAAATCCTGCAACGCAGGAAAAGGCCGAAGCCGACCCTACCGACTTTCTTAGGATGGCCAAAAAGAGCAGCTATGTAGTGCAGGCAAAAACCGAAGCTGGACCCAGCAACTCGAGCAGTACCGTCCCAGTCCCAAGAAAAGAGCCGAAAACCAGAGGGCCAAGCGTTCTACTGCAGCATGCGATTAAACAAGATCCCATGCAAGCCATCCTCGAAGCTAGGGCTAGGAAGAATCAAGAGCGCGATGAGCTCGAGTACACCCAACGCTCCGCCTTGCGGACGGCAATGGAAGACCTCGAAAACATCGAGGATCCGGCAAGGATGGCTGCTATCACCAGAGCTTACACTCCCGCCAGGAACAGACCGACGCACAGTGGCCTTCAGATGCACCACCAGGATATGGAAATGGATCCGCTGAGAATGGCACAAATTAATGGGCCGGTCAGCCCTGGAAACACGTACATTCCCTCTTATGCCGCATTCCCTGCCGCGCGTTTCACGGACAATAGAGTAAAAATTGAAACCCAGTCTCAAAACCCTGTCCCAGAGGAAAAGAAGGACAAGGGTAAGGGCAAGGAGGTCGAACGTCGTTCTGCCTTAAAGAAGCCTAAGGCTGAAATCCCCGAGAGCAATGGCAACAATGAGAAAACGACTCCACAACAAAGTGAGTCTGGTAAAGGAATTAAGCCTGCTGATGGGGCTCCTCGTATGAAATCCAGCGACGGCATTGTCGCCCAAGTCAAGGCTCGCTTCCGATCTGACCGCGATACTCGGGTCGAAGCCCACGCACCTCCAAGCCACAAGGAGAATGAAAAACCTTCGACTTCCGGTGGCCCAAGCAACACTGAAGTATTATCCAGGCCAATGTCGTTTACAAAAGGCGACGACACTGTCGAGATCGCCCAGCGTCCCAGGGTCAGGTTCGCCAACGCAAGCCCCCCGGCGGGAGACCTCAACACCGCCCGCCGCGGCGGCGAATCCAGTGGCACCCGCAAAGACGATGAGCCGAGCGGCAGTACCACCCGCGATAATAGGGATTCCCTCACAACCCACAGCGGCATAACATCCCCTAGGAGCCGCATTGGCAGACGCGAGAGTTCGAACCGCCCTCCTATAGAGCCAAGCACCAACACGAACGGCCGCATGGTCCCTCTTCCATATCGTATTGGCGGTGAGGTCGTGCCAGCTCCACCCACGCCCAGAATGCGCAGCACTCGTTCACATTCACCGTTCGTCGTCGAAGGCCGTGACAACATGGTTCCAGCACCACTAAGAGTCCGATACAATCGCGATCAGACGCTTCTTGAGAACAGCGACAAAGCGACCCCAGCTGAATCTAAGATCCGTCACCCTCCACCTCAGTCGCCATTCATGAATCAGGACAAAGTGATGACGGCTCCACTCAGGCTGCGCGCCACTCGTTCTCAGTCTCCTTTTGCGAATGAAGGCGGGCAGACAGTGGTGCCAGCTCCACCCAAGCCCTCGCACTCCCGTGCCAAATCTCCTTTTGTAAACGAGGGCGGGGAGATGGTGCCACCTGCTCCCAAACCCACGCACTCTCGTGCCAAATCTCCTCTCGAGAACGAAGTGAAGCTGGAGCCTCCCAGGCCCAGGTTCCACCACTCTCGCTCAAGGTCCCCCCTTGAGAACCGTGGCGTCGGTTTCGGCGGCGGCGGCGGCGGCCTCAGCGGCCTCTCAGTCATGTCATTCGCCGATTACAACAGCAACGGCACTTCGCCAGCGGGTCCACCACCAAACAGGCCACTTCCACCTCTCCCCACCAAGAAGGAGTAAGGAATTTTTCATTGTTCACGTTCTCACTTCACACTCATGTCAACTGGTGTGCAGCCAGAAGCGGTGCGTGCTTGTCTTGTTTGCTCACACAATCATGACGAGTTTGGATCTGGCTTGTTGATTAGTGTTTCTGCTGCGCAGAAGAGACACAACGACTTACTTTGACTTCTCTCGCCTTCTACTAGAAGCACACCTCCAGAGAGGCCCTTTGGGAGAAGAGATATTCAGTGTTTGAGTAGTTTCTTTTGTTTATCAGAACGCGAGGTGGACATTGCGGGGGCGAGCGAGCGAGGGTGCCTTGAATATCGGCAATAATACCTCGTGGGACTGGAGCCGAAGTCACATTAATCGGGGAGACTGTAAGATACAATATCAATAAAGAAAAAAATCATGTAAATGTCTGCCTTTTGTCGTTGTGACTGGTGAAGCAATTATTGAACGTGGATCGACAGTGAGCCCGCCACACTGGCATCACAGGATCGACTTGAAAACGTGATATTCATATTGGAAGTGCCTACTAACTAAATAGTAGATACAAAGCCTCAAAAAGAAGACATAACAATTAAAGACCCCTGTGATACTCGTTGGCAGCGACGTTGTCAACCTTTGTGGTCGACGACGACGTTGGTCGCACACCCGATCCCCAATCCAGCAACGCGCATCCTCCCGATAACAGCGGCCGCTAGGCTCCACCACTCCTCTACCCGCCAAAATTTTAATTTTCCCAGCCTTATCTCCAATCCCGCATCGCATCCATCCGCACTGCGCACCGGACTCAATCCTCCCACCAACCCACAAGGATGGACGCACACGCCCTTCTCACCTCCCAAGGATGGCGCGGCTCCGGCCACTCGCTGCACGCGTCGAGCGACTCGATCGGGCTCGCGCGCCCGCTGCTGGTGTCGCAGAAGCAGAATACACTTGGGGTGGGGAAGAAGCAGCATCGGACGAGCGATATGTGGTGGATGAATGCGTTTGATAAGTCGTTGCAGGGGCTGGATACGAGTAAAGAGGGGACGGTGGTTCAGACGGTTACGGGAGGAGGGTTGGATATGGTGAAGAAGGGTGGGGGGAAGTATGTCGGGACGGGGGGGTTGTATGCTTGTTTTGTGAGGGGGGAGACGTTGGTGGGGAGTGTGAAGGAGGTGGTGGAGGTGAAGGTGGATGAGAAGGCTGATAGGAAAGCGGAGAAGAAGGCGGAGAAGAAGAGGAGGAAGGAGGGGGAGACGAAGGAGGAGAGGAGGAAGAGGAAGTTGGAGAAGAGGGCGAAGAGGTCGGCGAGGTCGAGCGCGAATGAATCTTCGAATACCCCCTCCGACGAAGACAGCACCTCCAAGGAAAGCGACGCCGTCGAGACAAAAGCACAGCGAAAAGAACGAAGGCGGCTAAAGAAAGCTGCAAAAGCTTCGAAATCAGAAGCCACCTCATCCCAAGACTCCTCCGACACCCAACCGCGCTCTTCGAAAGATGACAAGAAGAAGAAGAAGCGGAAAAACTAGACCGTTCTGTCGGTCTCTCCATTTTGGAAATTTTATGTTTTGCGGCGACAACTCGAGCAGCATCAGCGAATCATTGCAGGCGTTTCGGCGAAGGGGGAGTTTTCATTACGGGCACACTTTATAGGCACAGCCATGTGGTTGGGATGGATGGAGATGAAAATGTATGAATTTCACGGCTCGCGTTTTATCTTGCCGGGGCGATTAGATAATATCCAGGGCCTCTGTTCCCAAAAGTCATCCTTTATGAAGTCAACATGCTGAGTGACAATCTTGGCCTTCTGCCGTGCCTTCCTCTCCTTCTCCGCCTGTGTTTTTGATAGAGCCATTTCCGGGCCTGTGAGAGCTTCTTCATTGAGGGCCGGTGACGATGTGGATGCCTCTACTAATTCATACTAGAAAGTTTGTAAGCATGCGAACAATCCCATAGATCCGGGGGGGTCTTACATCTCGAAAGACTATACTCCCTTTCTTGTAAATATCTGGCTCATTATTGTAATTCATCCCAAACCTCGAAAACAATATCTCATTCTTATCAGCCGCCAGCGTGCCCTGAAATTGATCAGCCAAACTCCAATACACTCTCAAACACCAAGAAATAAGCAAACTCACCGCCAACTCCGCCTCCGCAGCCTTCGCATCCATACCCCCCTGCTGTATCAACGTCCAAAACGTAGTATTATACAGATTATTAATATGGCCTATATGTCCATGAGCAACCCCACCTAGCAATCAGTCTCATCCCCCAACCGGGTAGAACTTACAATCAACTTGCCGCCAACTCATGTAATCCCTCAGATTCTGGACACTGGGGTACTGCACGGCCCTCCCATCAAAGCCGGGGAGCGGGAAGGTGAGGGGTGAGGAGGGGAAGAAGGAGGGCCAGAGATGGACATAGTAGGCTGTGAACATGGAGACGATTGTTGTGACGAGTTTACTGCAGCTATATCAGCCTGTTTCCCACTGAAATAACTTCGCCAACTCGACGCCTAGGAAATGAAAGAAGTGGAATGAAGCCTTACCTCGACCGTCGCTCAAAAAGCGTACACGACCTATGCAACACAAAACTGCCCACCGTGTCAGTCAAACCACTACCTACACCCCCTTCCCCAAGCAGAGCCGACATACCTATACTCATCACTAATCCCATACGCCACCACCACATCCGGCAACTCAACCAGGACCCTCTCCGCCGCAGCGTTCATGAGATCCAGCGCGCGGCGATCATTGGGCTTCTTGAACTCGTATTTATCTGAGAATCTGCAGTCGTGTTAGTGTGTGAACTGTCATTAGGGGTGGGGAGCTTAGGCGCACTTGTGGAATCCCCGTCCGTCGATGCGTATCACGATCCACGTGTTTGGCAGAAGCAAGTCTGGCTGCTCGAAGGACTTGACGTATTCATATCTGGTCCTTGTATTAGATAACTGCGAGTATGTGTGTTTGGTTTATGGAGGCTTACTTTGAATTCGCCATTTTTTATTTTGCGGCGTGGGGGTTGTTGGAGGGGTATGCTGAGGGGGGGTATGGCGGGGTGATGATTTTGGTGATACTTTTTTGTTCGTTGGTTTGAAGCGAGTCACGGGAATTTTTTGGCAACGAAATGAAGGGAAGGACCCTTAATGTTATTGAAAATTAGGGGATAGGGTTTGAGACTGGGAGAAGGGAAACGAAAATGTATATTGGGAGATAAAAAGTAGTATATACGACTACTGGTACTATCGTCGCATTATTACGTGTGAACTAGAAGCCATATGTAAATCTTGGATGTAAAGTGTGGTATTTCATTTCAGTCATTTTGTCTAAACTCTACAAACTCCTTCTAAGTCTAACAACCCAAATATCTATTGCAGATACTCCTTTGGCAGCGTAGCGACCTTATCCTGGAACAGCTTCTCCGCGCGCTGCCAGACTGGGACGTTCTTCCAGTCCTTCAGCTCCAGCAGGCTGGGAAGGAGATCGTTTCCGAATGCCTCGCTCGCCTCTCTCGGCAGCAGCGATGGCAAGTGATCGATGCTGATAACCGACAACTTGGGCTCCTGCTTAACTTCAACCGGCACCGTTGGCTTATCGAAAGTCGTAGCGACAGTGTAAACCGGGACGGGGTTGTTGGGGTTGGTGGTATCAGCGCTGACATCGCAGATAACCGACAGCTTGCGGTCAGCGGTATCCAGGCTCTCGTAGTCCACAAAGTTGGGGATCTTGGAGTTCAGGTAAATGCAGTTAACAAAGATGTCGCTCTCGATAATCTCCTTAAACGGTCCGCCCTTGGCAGTCTCAGCCATATCCCACTTAACGATGTTATCCTCTGGGATGCCTGCGCGTCTGCACAGCTCCACGGCACCAGATCCGCATCTTCCGAGCGCTCCAATGACCAGGACGCGAGGTTGGCTACCAGTCTTGGCGGCGCCCTCGGCGACGGCCTTCTTGACATCGGCAATGAGGTCGTTCTCGTTGGGGTAGGCAGTGACGCCTGGGAAGGGTTCGGAGTGGGTGAGTTGCCAGGCCCAGTTCTCGAGGGCGAGGGCGGCACCGGCGAAACCGGCGTGGAAGCCGTATGCTGCGACACGGCGGCCGCGCTCGTCAACAAGGAATTCGAGATCGAGGAGGGTACCGTTGCCGCGGGGGAAGCGCGAGAGGACGGATTCCCAGCCGCCTTGTTGCTTGTAGCAGTGAGCGAATTGGATGTGAACGTGCTTCAATGGGACTAGATTTCGATCAGTATGGGTCAAATAAATGTGTAGATTCTGTTTCGTGGTGACTCACAGTCTTCCTCTGGGAGCTCCTTGAGTCCGAGGATGATGTGGTCGGCGGGGGCTTCGCGCCAGGTGTTTTCGGGCACAAGTGTCGCTCCTACGGCCCCGAACTCGGCATCGTCGAAAATACGCTCTGGGCTGCGCTCAATGCGCACGGTGTAGCCGGCATCGAGGAGAGCCTTGGTGGTAGTGGGAGTGAGGGCGGAGCGGTGCTCGAGCGCCTTGCCTGCGGGGCATTAGCAATTGCGGTCTGTAGAATGGGTGAGGGGTGCTGCATACACTCAGAGCGGAGATGAAGAGTAATTCCAGACATTTTGGGGTTGCAATTGAAGAGGTTATTATTGTTTTTGTGTTGAGAAAAGTTTACAAGAAATGTCTCTCCATGGATGCACAGTGAGTTGGTTGGAAATTCTGCCAGCCGTGACTCAGACTCACCGCCTCAAAACTGGTGGCACTGTTGAGTACCCCGCCGACACCGCTTCTCGCCCTGATACTGTAGGTACCACAAAGGTACCTTTGGTTATTTGCCTCACTATATGATATGTCAGTTCAGAAGGCTGGAACTTGCGGGTACAACATCACACAACAGATAAAATAGTTGATAAATGTGGTGAGCATTGGTGAGAATTTCTACGGTATGGTACTGATATAACTAAATTGTCATTTGTGCATCGATAATCATGGCTGCAGTAATATATGCTCAAACTGGACTGAGTGCACATTATATCAATAGGGGTACTTTATGAGTACTTTCGGTATTTCTGGTAGAGTTCTGGGTAAGGGAGGGGTTTGTTGCTTGCTTTCAGCCTTGTGCATTTGGACAAAGGAAATATAAATCACGTGACTCAATGCTACTTGACCCGAGTATGTCGAGCTCAGCGACCAACACAGTGCCACTTCCTTTCCCACACCGACACTGTCATCTGTCATCCATAGTATTTTTACAAATGCGCCAGTCAGCTCGGGATACAAAAACCACAAATGACAGCCAAGACTGAGCCGGCCGAACGCTCGAAGTGGTAATAACCCATGTTGTCTCCCGCCCCTGTGTCGCTGTCGGCGCTTGAATCAATTCTGAGCCAATCATCACTCCTATCACATTATGCTTCTAAGCGCTGGCACCAGGGTCAACATATCCTCTCCATCCACTTATCCGCCTTTCCCGACCCCCCCGAATTATGCCACATTCTATTTTGAGCTCCTTTGTACTCATTGACCATGTTCATCGACACATGTCGTCCCATTCAGCAGCATGTCTCAAGGAATGCGGGTTGCGGGCGCGTCCTTGTGCATGCGTCCTGGACGCCCGACCCTTGAACCCCTCACTAGTAACTTAAGTGTGCATTCCTTAGGTAGGTTGTCAGCTTTCTCTCATATATCTGCTGCATTGTGGCTCTTTGTTTCTTTATCGAGGGGGTGTTGCTGTCGCATTTCTCTTCATATATACTATCCTGGGCGCTGGAAGTCGTCTCCTCTTCACTTCATCTGATTAGTATCCGGTATACTACAAGCAAAACAAGATGTCTGGGAACGCGGGATTACAGTTGTTTCCTCCCCCGCCAACAAAGAAGAGCCAGGGCAAGTTTAGCACCCGACGTGGGGCCATCCAGCCAGGAAATGCTGAAGATGCCTCGTCGAGTCGCCCAAAGACACCCGAAGCCCCCATCGATGGCCGACAGTCTGCGATGAGCAAGCACTCTGTTTTCGACGGCAGCCCGCAATCTGCGATGGGAGGCCGCAATTCGCCGAATCCGTATGGCTCAGAGATCCCAAGGTCTCAAACTGCCTTCTCAGAAGCACCAACTCTTGTCAGGAGTCACAGCAATTCATCACACAGCTCTATCGCAAAGCCACCGCTACAAAACAACGCGGCAGGATCAAGTCAACAGCCCATGATCCGATCGATATTCCCTCGATATAACCCGGATGTTCCCCTCGAGCAACAAGACTATTATCCAACTCAAGCCAGCCCCACTCATGTCCCTCAATCGGCTATCAGTAGGAGCCCGTACTCAGCTGGCAACGGATCGAGTCGAACTCCTCTCGGTATGCCTACAGGCCCGCGCAGAACTGTGTCAGAGACTCCCACACCCCCAACAACATGTTCTACAGAAGAGTTGAAACAGCTGTGGAAAGTCACAAACGGCTGGAGGGTATCAGCGAGCGAAGGCCGCTCATTCTGTCTGAAAATGACGAGTGCAGTCGAAGAACCCGTCCACACCCTCTCCTCCGCCACCCACCCCTTCTACACTCTCCGCCTCGACCCAACATCCACCTCCGCCCTCGTAGCAATGACACGCCACGACCCCAACAAAGCCCTCGCAAAGAGCACAACCCCCCTCATCGGCGGATCATCAAAGACCAAAGACCCCGCCGGCGTTGAAGTCCTCACCACCGCCCTCGAAGACCCCCAACGCCGCCTCCCCGAAAACGACGGCCTCGTTGCCCTACTCTACCCCCGCGCCGCAGCCGCCATGGCCCTCGATATGGTTGCTAAGAACAACAATCCCAGCGAGGACTCCGCCCGTGCAGCTGCGGAATTCGAATGCGGACGTCTGGTGTGGGATAATGACACCGAGAAGTACTACCTCGTGCACCAGTCGATGTCGACGCCCTTTTGCGTCACCATCGCCTCGTCGCCTGCTTGGTCGCGGGTGGAATACACACTCGAGCACCCGGAGCTACCACATAATATGGTGAAGTTGACGCGAGATGGGTCAGGGGGCGGGTATCTCGAGGTCGACACTGGGGTGGCGGCGCGGATTGATAGCTTCTTCATCGTTGATGTGGCGATCTGCGCGGTCATGATTGTGGCATTGGCGGAGGAGAAGAACCATAATGTCGAGCGCTTTGAGGCGCCGCCGACGACGGCGCCGCCTGCGGCTAAGACGAAGAAGCCCAAGATTGAGGAGATGGAGCTGGATCTCGAGAGTCAGCAGAGTCTGTCGGATAAGGAGAAGGCGAATCTGCCGAAACCGACGAAGGGGGTGTTGAGGGTGCTGTTTTGGGCGTTGAAGTTTGTGGTGTGGGTCTTGACCTTCATGGTGAAGACGTTGGCGAGTGTGATTATTTCTATCAGCGGGTGTCTGACGAAGAAGGGGCTAAATTAGCCTCTTGAGCAGCTGGGTGACTGCAGTTGATTTCATTGTTTCTTTGGTATATAGAGCGATATATAAGGCGTCATGGACAGGAACAGGGGGCACGGAGTTTTGGGGTTCCAGACTCTTATAGTCTTATCATGAAAGTAGTTCATAGCTTAACTACCTGGGAATCGTAACATATTTTTATCCTTTCCATCATACACAGCTCGCCTACTTCTTCCTCTCCCGAACCTTGAATTTGACTCCTGCCTTCGTCACACCTCCAACACTCATAGACTTCCCCATCTTCTTCCTCTGCAAATCAAGCGCCTCTTCCGCCTCCGTGAGCGCCTCTAACCTCTTCTCCGCAATCTCCAACATGTTTTCCAACTTCTCCGCCTCCTTCTCCCTCGCCCTCCTCAACCTCTTCTGCGCCTCCTCCTCGCCCTTTTCTTCTTCTCTCTCTTCCCTCTCCTCCTCAGCGTCCATTTTCAATTCTCTCTCTCCCTCCCCCTCCACAAAAACAACCCTCCTGCCCTCCGCCTCAATACCCACCACTCTTCTCCTTAAACTTTCGACCTCTTTCTGAGTCTTATTCCGCATCGTCCTCACATACCCCAGATCCTGCGTCTTGAACAACCTCACGGCGTCTTGGTCGAGTACTTTGTTTCCCTTATCACCATTCAGTGTTCCCGTACTGTTCTTTCCGGCTGTAGTCGGGCCCTTCTGGGACACCATGCCAAAGTAGAATTCATCTGGGTTCTTGTCGAGGACTTTCTGGCGCAGGGCTTTGAGCTTGGTTTTTTTGGCGTTGAAGTCGCGCGCGCGGGCGGAGTAGTCCTAAGAGGGGTATGTTAGATGGACTATGATTTTGGAGATTGGGGAGAAGGAAGGGAGTGGGAGATATACCTTGTGTTTCTCTAGTAATCCCCATTTTGCGCGCTCTTCTGGCTGCCCTCTCTCACGGTGCACGCGGCGCTGAACCGCATTTCGCATCGACGACATGGCTGCTCGGTGTATAAAAGCCTCTGGATCTGATTATATAATTGCAGACCACACAAAATCTCGAGTCGTGTTCGCTCGTAAGGTCGTGGTGTTCGTAGAGAATCGATGTGTAAATGTTCTGCAGTGCTTGATCAAGCCTCTTCAACCTCGCGATATATTTCTCTTATCGCCCATCCCAAAATTTACGACTGCACCACACACCCGCCATCCGCCAAGACCCACACCCCCAAATTCTCCGCCCCGCCGCGGAAACTAACACACCTCCCTCCCCTGCAGCTACAACAATTATATCTACTGCATGTAAATCCCGAGAGATCCCCAGACAGCACCGCCAGCACCACCAAACGCCCGCATCCCCCCCAACCCGCAAACGCGGCGTTCTCTCTCACTCTCTCCCCCGACACACACACACATACCGCGACAATGGCGCCCCTCCCATCCGCGGAGCCCGCGGAGCCAATCGAGCGCCTCCCCATGCCGTCGAAGAATCCGCTCCCTCTCTCCGCGGGCCAGGAGACACAGGTGCGGGACCTGTATTTTGCGCGTGTGCGCGCCCTTTGCGCAGCGGAGATCAAAGGTTAGTCCCCCTTCCCCCCAGGCTGCTAGCTCAATGCTTCGGCGCTGGGTGGTCTCGTGCCGGGGCACTTCGCTGACCGATGCTTGCTTCCTCCAGAATTCGCAGAATGCGCAGTCGGCCGCACCTTCACCGCCCCCTTCGCATGCCGCGCGCAACGCCTGGGTATGAACAGCTGTATGATCGCGCACGCCACGCAAGCGGAGCAGGATAACGCGCGAGAGGAGTGGTTCGGGCTGCGGCTGCAGAGGCAGAAGGATCGGGAGGCGAAGGATAGGCGGCGGAAGGAGCAGGAGAAGTTCCATAGGGAGTGGTGGGGATTGCCGGTTGAGGAGCGGGAGGGGGAGAAGGGACGGGCGGTGTTGAGGGAGGCGGAGCGGGTGGGGGGGTTCCCGAAGAGTGATGAGGGGCAGTTGAGTAAGGATAGGCATCGGTAGGGAGGGGGCTGTGTGTGCATGGATGGGCGTTTTGGGCAGTGTACTGTATATTGGCGCTTGGGTTTTGCGTGGTGGGCGCGCTGTAGGATGTGTAGGATAGGTGGATGGATAGTCTCCCAATTGAGCAAAGCTTGTACATCTATAGGCCGTGGGGTTGTTTTTGGACTCTGTGTGAGGTTGAGTGAGGGTTGGTGGCCATCAAAGTTTACGAGGGTCAAGTGCCACTATATGAAAAGAAGTAGACCGAATGCATGTTATACAGCCGTTCAAGATTGGAAGGTTTAACCAATTTATGGTTCTATCTAGGTATCGTAGCTCAAGTTGCCTCCTTTCCTTATCCCTATACAAACAAAACCTCAATCTATCCCAATCAATGTGCCCTCTATCCTGCTCCTCTCCAGCGTCTGCGCAATATGTTCATTCTCCGACTTCCTCGCGCTCTGTCTCCCCTCCTCCAACCTCTCCACCCCTCGCTGGATATTCTCAATATGAACAGAAAGGGGGATATCAATCCTATCCCGCAGCAACTCCGGCGACCCCACACGCTCACGGAGATCCTCCAAGCCCGATCCAATCTGCTGCAGCTTGAGAATGGTTGCTGAGACGTGGCCGTAGGCGGACTTGCGATATACTCCTACTTGCTTGAGGAGATTGAGCTGGCGGTTCGTTTTGCTGAGCTTGCCCCTGTTGCCGCCCACCATGGTCCAGAGTTCGGAAAGGAGCTCTTCTCTCTGGGCGATGGCGTGGTGGCCGTCGCGGGTTACGATGCCGTGGATGACCTCGAGTCGGTCTTCGAGGTTGTTCAGCACCATCAGTAGTGCCTGGGCCTCATCGATGAGCTTGATGATCTCCTCTTCGACGATTTGAGTGTGTTTGATATACTGATCAAGCAGAACTGATTCAGTAAATTTGACAGGCTGGAAGGGGGCAAGGAGCTTATTGGCGAAGCTGTTGGCGAAGTTGTTGATTGCTCCCTGAGATGCATCGCGGATCTGGATGCCCTCAAGCACTCGCGTAGTCCACCGGGTTGTAGCAAGCACATTGTCAACAGCCCTTCCGATGTGGCTGTTGAACTTTTGAAGATCGTACGAGGCAATTCGCGCAGTCTCTATGAACCCATCAAACTCCAAAACAAGCTCGTTCTTTGAATGCAACTGGCTGTACCTCACCAGCTGCCGTAGGTCTCGAATGGATGCCTCCCCCCGCTTCATATCCATGGGAAGTGAAACCCCAGTTGCACTCTCATCTAGAACCTCCTCGAACTTCCCTTGAACAGAGATTAACTGGTCAAACTCCACCGATGGTGACGGGCCAGAGTTCGCATCATAACCACCAGAAGGGCAGAATGGCAGGTTGAGTAGAGAGCTGCCTGGGATGCGGCATAATGGTGACAGCGACGAGTAAATAGAATTAGTGAGGAAATTGCGCATCACAATACTGAGGCCCAGCAAGAGCCAAACAGCAAGCGCATATGAGATGGGCGTCTTGAGAATCCGGAGGCTCTTCCCCAGCACGTCCAATACAAATGATAACATAGCCGTCGCATGGCCGGCCATAATATCCAGAAGCTCTGGCCCAGCGTCTTCAGCAGGACGATGTGGGGGTCGGGCATCCGGTGGACGCGAACGCTTCTGAGGACTTCCGTCCTGTGCAGCTTGACGCGAACTCCGTCGCCTCGCGTCTGTAGGCTTCTCTGGGGTACTCGACTTTCGCCTTTGACGGCTCCCCTCAGAACGTGAAACCCTACTAGAAAGACCCTCCCATGAGCCATCTACTGGCCTGTAATCAAGGGACGGCATGATAAACTCAGGGTCAGGCGACCTCGTGGTCCTCTTTGTTCGCCGAGTCGGCCTTGTGTCTTGTCTCGGAATGACGTACTCCTCCTCTTTCACCGATGTCTTTGACCCTTCATCACGGACATCATCCTGGTCCCCTTCCACCACCCACGAATCTTCTAGAGGCATGTGAGTTTTGTGTGAGTTTTGCGCTCTGATGTAGAGGTATGAATATGCGGGTATTTAGGCCACAGCAGGCGTCATAAATATCAACTTCAGTTAGGAATAACACATGTGAGCAAGGAAATTTCGTAAAAGAGGGAAGATAGGTTGATGTAGGAGAGTTTAGGGAAGAAGAAATATAACCGTAGCCTGCCTGTTACCTTGACCAACCATTTGAAGAATACTCTGTTGAAACCAGCTTCCAGCCACTCGTGAAGCGCGCGCCTCTGGACGTGTGACGTCGGCGAGTGACTTGTCCACCAAGGTCACGAGCCAGGGGTCTAGGCTCCAGGCACGTGACTTTGACAGGGGTCTCACCAAAATTATTGCGACTCGACGCAACCGGGAGTGGGATCTTCTGTGGTTGGAGCTCCAAATATTTCGTGATGCGCTCCTCGAGAGCCATACAGCTACTGCGGAATGGCTCACGGCAGCCATGCGCCAATGTAAGGAGGGTTCAGCAGCCTAGCATTTACAAGGCTTATTGCTCCTCCTGCGATGCAAAGCCCGCAACGAATTCGAAGTCGAAAGTAAAGGCTGTCCCCGACCCGCCAACGCCTCCAGCCGATCATCGACAATTGGCCGTTGACCAGGAGCTATTCACGACGTCGATATACAGCCCTGGGTCGCCACTCTTCCTTCCCAATGGCACGCGAATATTCAATCGATTGACTTCGTTCCTGAAGGCGCAGTATGCACAGTTTGGGTTCCAGGAAGTTATATCACCGACCATATACAAGAAGTCCCTGTGGGAGAAATCCGGACATTGGGAGAATTATGCGGAGGATATGTTCTCGGTGACCGGCCGTGGAGCCTCAGGGGAGGTCGAGGGTAAGCAGGTTGGCCAAGACGAGGAATTCGGCCTCAAGCCGATGAACTGTCCCGGGCATTGCATACTCTTCGCCTCAAAGCAGCGCAGCTTTCGAGATATGCCCATACGATTCTCGGATTTCAGCCCTCTCCACCGCAACGAAATATCGGGTGCGCTGAGCGGCTTGACGAGAGTTCGCCGCTTCCACCAAGACGACGGGCATATTTTCTGCAGGCCATCTCAGGTTGCTGAGGAGATCTCCAAGACGCTGGATTTTGTGCAGATGGCTTACGAAACATTCAAACTTGGGCCATATAGGCTGGCATTGTCTACCAGACCGGAGGGGGGTTATATTGGGACCGCGGAGGAGTGGGATGGTGCGGAATCAGCATTGCGAGAGGCGCTCGACGCAAGTGGGCAGGTCTGGAGTGTCAACGAGGGAGACGGCGCATTCTATGGCCCGAAAATTGATATCATCCTGAAAGACTCAGACGAAAAGGAGCATCAAACTGCCACCATCCAATTGGACTTCCAGCTGCCGAAGAGATTCGAATTGCAGTACACAGCACCGGCGCCTGAACTCGAGCAGAAGGGATTAACCACTACAGACCCAGAGCTGCTCGCAGTTTCGGGGCCAGTGAGACCCGTCATGATTCATCGCGCCGTCTTGGGTTCCGTTGAACGTTTCATGGCGCTCCTGATCGAGCACTACAACGGGAGGTGGCCATTCTGGCTCAACACCAAGCAAGTCATGGTCATCACGGTCAACGACGACCCGTCTGTGGTAGCATTTGCCACAGATGCGATCAATGAAATCCAGGGGATGCCAAAATCGGGAACCAAAGCCCAAGCCCGCGGCCTGCACAGCCCGGTATTTGGAGTCGACCTCGACACCACACCGCGCTCTGTGAAGAAGAAGATCTCAGAGGCCATGCGGAAGCACTACGGCATCATTGCTGTGGTTGGGAAGGGCAATGTCGAGGGCGGGCGCCATATCACAGTGGATTTCCGAGGCGTGTCCGGATCACAGAAGGTGATCAGACAGGAGCTCCTGGATGCCATCAAGGGCGAGAACAGTGCGGATCCGTCGTCGAGTTCCTCCGTGGCCGACACTAATCCCTCGTCGGAGATTTCGGAGGGTGAGCTTAAACAGGTCAATGTGACGCCTGGACAGCTACGGAGCATGCTTATAAAACTGGAGCAAGCATACCAATAAGGAGTGTACTACGAGCAAGCCTCGGCATGATAATACTGTACAATACTATATAAATATAACCCCTGTCATATATAGAACTTTCGGCAGATGAAAACAACTGCCGTGCTCTTGCCATCGGACGTCCGAGAGGGCCGTAGCGCCAATTGTGGAATGTTCGGTGAAGAGGCATAAAATTTAGTTTTGTCTCGGCCATTCTAGAAAACATCGCGTATCTCGTACCTCGCGGCCCAAAAAACTTTAGGTGCTTACTATACTATACCACGCATGGTCTATGCAAGGGACAAGCTTTTGGATTACTCTTCATTACACCTCGGCATCTCAAAATGGCATCAAATTTGCTACTTATTGTCTCAACCTTAATATTTTCTACGGTATATGCTCGTATCTCTCTCTATTTACATACAAAGCCGCCAAGAAAATCTGTTGGGACTTTTTATCAATTATGTGGTTAGTCACTCATTGCGTCATATGGCGGGGTTAATATCAATGAGCCTCGGTGCATTATTTGCATAGACAATCGCAGTTAGAGCGTCATTAATCCAACAGCCTATCTGCTTTCCTGCATTCTAGCACATAGAAATATGTACTGGCCTTGCATTCTATGCCGTTCTAAGGGATTACCAAGCAGAACCCCCGCAGCTCAGACAATTTTATGGATTCTCTTGCTGCCGTCCCCATAGTACCAAGAGCGGTTTTCCCGCTCGTTGCCACGCGTAGCTGATGAGCTAATAGTGTTGTAAGTATTGATCGGTGGCTGATTTGAGACGTGTCCCACACCTGGCCGCCCTCTGTCTACTGTAGTCGATGATATCTGTTATATATTAAGCTCCTTGTGCCCCATTTGTCGTCATTATACCATTATCATCATACCCAAGAACCTACCGTATACCGCAAGCCAAAGAATTCCAGCTTCAGCGCCCACATAGTCCAACATCTCCACGATATCCATTAGTCCTATACAAACCGCAGCAATGGTTCAGAACAAGGGCCTCATCTTCAAGGAAGCCCCAGAGGGCGTGCCTGTCCCAGGCAAGCACTTCAAAGTCGAGGCCAGCGACTTCGACATCTCCACAGTGCCAGAAGGCGCTATCACCATCAAGCACTCCTTGGCCTCATTCGATCCATACCAGCGCGGCCGCATGCGCAAGCCCGAGGTCAAGTCCTACAGCCCGCCATTCACGATCGGCCAGCCCATGCAGGGCCATGGAGTCGCCACGGTCATCGAATCTGGACTGCCAGAGTACAAGAAGGGCGACCTAGTCGTCGGAACCATGCCGATTGAGGAGTACTCCACGATGTCGGGGCCAGCGCTGAAAGCATATGGTGTGAAGAAGCTCGAGAACCCGCTTGGACTCGACCTGAAGCACTTCATTGGCGCGCTCGGCATGACTGGTCTGACTGCGTACTCGAGTTTCTACGACATCGGCAAGCCAAAGAAGGGCGAGACGATCTTCATCTCTGCCGCGTCGGGAGCCGTTGGCCAGATTGTTGGTCAACTCGCCAAGCGTGAGGGCCTGAAGGTTATCGGATCCGTTGGCTCGGATGAGAAGCTGAAGTTCATCACTGATGAGCTGAAGTTCGATTCCGGCTTCAACTACAAGAACGAGAAGCCAGCAGATGCGCTCAAGAGGTTAGCACCGGACGGAATCGACATCTACTACGAGAATGTCGGTGGAGAGCACCTTGAGGCCGCAATTGGCGCCTTGAACACTAAGGGACGCATCATCGCCTGCGGAATGGTTGCTGAGTACAACCTGCCGGATGAGAAGAAGTACTTTGTTCGCAACCTGATGCAGATCGTGGCCAAGCGTCTGACGATCCGCGGATTTATTGTTGGAGACGCAGATATGGGACCTGTGTACGCTAAGGAGCGCGATGAGAATGTGAGCAAGTGGCTCAAGGAGGGGTCGATTGTTACAAAGTTCGGTATCGTGGATGGAATTGATAACGCTGCTGAGGGATGGTTGGGCATGCTTCAAGGGAAGTACTTGGGTAAGGTTATCCTCAAGATTGCTGAGGAGTAAGGGGTTGTGGCGGTAATATCCATATAAATATAGTAAGCACTAAGGAAATGAAATGAAATCAATATATGTAAATACTCAGTTAAGGCTATATCGGCTGCTCTAAATTTCCTCGGTAACTTCAAATGTTCAATGCATAGCGAGCGGTCTTGGCCCCTGCCAGTTTTGACGCCTACGACTGTCACTCTGCTGGATCTGAAGGAGTATGCACCAGCTTCTCAGGTGCAATTATTCTGTATAGAGAACGATCATCTGCATTATGCTGAGGGTTCTGAAAGCAAAGTAGGATATCTCAAAACGCCATGCCCACTGTGCCGCCACCCTATTCGTACAGTACAGACGGTATATAAAACAGCCTCCATCCGCTGCTCGATTCCAACTCCATAGTTCCTTCAATCATCAGATCTTGTTATTTTTTGAATCCATCATTCACGTTGCCCCCTAGTTGTTCAATCCTTTCTACCAGCTGCTCTCGTTCTCGTAGTTGCTGTCGCATATATGATACCGTCTTATTCAGCACGATGCTTTCGCTTCGTCCCTGACCTTCTAGTCCTGGTACCAATTCGGTAAGTCTGTCGAATCCTTCGCGGATTGCCTGACGGCGCTTTTGTTCTGGAGAGGGTTGGTCAGCCATTGCGACTCGCGATATACAGCGCCACCCGAGGAGGTGCCGGCGCAATTGCGATTGCGACCGCCATGGCCTCAGCCAGCAGGAATAGATAAAACTCACCAGAGGCAATATGGTTTGCTTTCTTCTCATGCTCTGAAAGTCTTGGTTTATCGTCTACGTTGCTCGTTGCGCTGCCGTTGGCAGAAGCCTCGCGCCCAGCCTGTGATGTATTCGCCGGAGACGACATTGCGCCAGCCCTCGCGCTCGTCTCAAGAAGGTAGCAGGGCCGTTACTCATGCGAAAAGGACATAACGGCGATGCCCCTTATATATGAGAAAAATATAGTGTGTCCGGGGACCGGTCGTCGATTGTAAGCCCAAATGCCCACATCTAGCCACTTCTGCGGCTCTGGGGTAGACTCTCACGCTTCTCGGACATTGATCACATGCAACGAAAGTTAACAAATCCCCGCAAGGCTTTACCCCGCCAGTCCTATTCGCGCCTAGCGCGGCATCGTTCCTGAGACCAACCAATTCACTCAGCCTTGTGCCGCGACGACCAAAACCGCCACGGCGGAAAAGCTCAGCCTTTCCTACACTCTCAGAACAATTCCATCCAACAAAAACATATCATGGCCGACGCGAAGATACCCCTGGAGCCTCCTCCAAACTACGAAGACGCCGCCGCGCAGCGCCCCGGCGCAACCGCTCCAATGGCAGCCAAGCCGCTCCCCCGCGGCCCCTTCCCTCTGGACATCCCCGTCCTCACCCAACTGCGGGGAAAGCGCGTCGTCCTAGCCTCAGCAAGCCCGCGACGGAAACAACTCCTCGGCCAGGCATGTGTCTCCACCCCCTACCCCTCCCCAACACCCGCCGTGCCCTCGCCGCGCCTCCCGCCCGCCCGAGCTCATCCATGCCCAATCCAATAGATGAATGTCTTAGCTAACGCGCCATGTAGATTGGGCTCACGAATATCGAAATCACGCCGTCGACCAAGCCCGAGAACCTCGACAAGGTTGGCCTCGGCGCGTTCGACTATGTGCTTCGCACTGCCCAACAGAAGTGTCTGGATGTGTACCAGACGCTGCTTGCGAACTCGCTCAAGTCTATCCCGGACCCGACGATGGTGATTGCTGCTGACACCGTCGTTGTCACGACGTCTGGGCGCATCCTGGAGAAGCCGCGTTCAGAGGCTGAGCATCTTGCTATGCTCCGCATGCTGCGCGATCAGGTGAACCATAAGGTGTACACGGCGGTGTGTGTGCTTGTGCCGCGGGACGACGCACGTGCGCCGGGGTATAATATGGAGAGCTCGGTTGAGGAGACGAAGGTGGTGTTCGATGAGACGGCGAGTGACGAGTTTATCTCGGCGTATGTGAAGACACGTGAGGCCGTGGGGATGGCGGGTGGGTATGGGATTCAGGGGATGGGTGGGCTGTTGGTGGAGAGGATTGAGGGAGCTTATGATAATGTGGTAGGATTGCCGTTGAGGGCGACGGTGGGATTGATGGAGAAGACTCTGTTTATGCAGGGAAGCGATGACGAGGATGAGGATGAAG
Source organism: Pseudogymnoascus sp. VKM F-4516 (FW-969) (assembly GCA_000750815.1). Lineage (NCBI taxonomy): Eukaryota > Fungi > Ascomycota > Leotiomycetes > Thelebolales > Thelebolaceae > Pseudogymnoascus > Pseudogymnoascus sp. VKM F-4516 (FW-969). The sequence goes on from JPJZ01000718.1 coordinate 39,331, forward strand.
AGGAGTAAGAGGAATGTGGGTGTTTGGGAGGGCGTCTGGAAAAATATTGGTAGATATTATAGAGTGGGTTGGTGCTTATGACATAAAATATGATTACGAGATCTTACCATCTTTATTGACAATAAGTTTCTATTCACGTACGTGTGCATTTTAACAGAGGCATACGTTGCGCCGTTGGTCTCACAGATGTGCTTCTCACGTAGTCTTAGAATGCATATAAAATCAACATTGGAATTCTTATGACTCTAATACGAGCATTGACTGCATGATCTTCTCATCAACAAAGTACCGGTACGCTTGTGTGTTCAGGCCGAACAACGATGGTATCTACAGCGCCTAAACTCCCCATTGAAAATGCATCTACTCGTCATCAACCTCTTCATCCCAGTTCTCCCTCTCACGCTTCATGTATTCGGCCATGACTTCGGGAGTGAAGATGCTGCTACCCTCATCCGCAGCGCGAGGAACCCTACCGGTGTCTCCCTCGAAGACAGGTCCGATATTCTCGATCCACTTCTTGCGTCTCTCCATGAGGGTCTTCGTAGCATCACCAATGCCAGGTCTGGCCATGCCCTGAGAAGCCACATGACTACCACCTCCGGCACCGCCTGGTCGCTTGGCCTTAGTCTTCTTGCCCATGGTGCGGGTGCGCTTGGAGAACGAAGCTTGGACCTGGCTGTCGAGATCCTCGAGAATGGTGGAGTATTCCTGGTGGGCCATACGTTCCTTAACCTTGTCCATCAAGATCGCCTTTCTCGCGTTATTCTCGATGACCTTCTCCTTGAGCATGGCAGTGAGGAGACGCAAGCGTGCGGAAATCTCGTCGTCCTCGCCGTTGTCGTACTGAGGGTCGGTGCTCTCGGGCATGAGACCAAGGTAGCGGAGTTCTTGCTTGACGCGCTCGTCGACTTGCACGTGGTCCAGCTTTGGGTGGTTTGCCTTCTTCCAGCCTTCAGAGGTTGACTCGGTCATGTAGGTTGCTGGTGGAAGTGGTGCAGCTGGTGGATCGAGTGGCATGGGATCAAGGCCAAGAGAGCTGTCAAGGTCGGCGTTGGTGTCGACATTTCCGTTTGCGAGGGCATTCTGCTCGGAAGGCGGGGCTCTGTTCTCAGGACGGAGGAGTGACAAGAGGCGTCCAAGAACAGGGCCAACAGAGATCTCGTCTGTCTCAGCGGTGGCCTCGTCGAGGTCTTCAATGGATCCACGTGGTTCGTTGGCGGGAAGCTTGTCACGGTTCTGACGTGGGTCTGCCTGGAGGCCATCTTCTTCAGCCCAGACCTCAGTGTAGTGTTTCTTGCCACGAGGTGGGATGATGAAATCATTGACCCTGTCACCGCGATCGCGGAGAAATGCAAGATCTTCTTCAGTGAAAGGACGCAAATATCCCTCCATGTGGGTTGCAAAGGTAGTGGCCTGAACCTGGTTCACTGGCTTCGCGTTGCTGAAGTCCTTGTCCGGCGGGGTGCCAGGAATAAGGTCGTGCAAGTCATCGTGTGGATACTCTGCAACGGAATAGATCCGCTTGATCTCGTCCTCACTCATGTCTGGAGTTACTTTGCGAATCTCGTATTCAGTTGGGTCAGGATAGCTCCAAGGGTCGTCCCCAAAGGTCATGATGTGTGGAACAGCAGGAGCGGGTGGAGGTTGGTGCTCGTCTTCGCTGGAGGAGTCCTCCACTTGGATGGTTGGGACAGCCTTTTTCTTAGCAGCGCCTGCGGGTGGTGGGGTGGTCTGTTCCACGGGAGACAAAGAGCTGCTTGCAGAGGCCTCGCGCGACACACCCCGCGACGCGCCCCGACCGGGCTTCTGAGAAGCCCGGCCTGGTGAGACTGAGGAAGCTCCTTCTGCAAATAATTAGTTTTTGTTTGATAAAGCTGGTGAATAACCTTTGAGGATATCATGGGTGATATCCAACAGCTGCATGGGCAGCCATAGAAACCTGGAGTGAACATACCGGGCTTCGACCCATCCTGAGGGGCCAGAATGTGAGCTCCATGAGTAAGAGGCCTCTCCTCCCTCACTTTGCTCTCCTTCTTCTTCTTCATCTTCGTTGACTTTCTACCCATCTCTGCGGCTTCGTCTGCTGCTTCCCTGTCTTTGCGTTCTTGTTCTCTCCTCTCGGTCTCAACCTGGTCTTTCCTTTGAGCCGAAAGCAATCTCATGCCCCGGTCACAAACTTTCCCTCTTGCCTCTGCAACGTCAAGCAGTCTGTTTATGGAATCAATTATAGTGTCGATGGCCTTGGAGTCGGGGATCGACGTCCCGATGTTGGGGTCGACGATTTCGTCGTATGAGGATTGTGGGAATGGAATCATTGTGAGCTCAAGATATCTACTCTCGGTCTCGCTAGCCGCAAGGATGCCTGGGGCACCGGCAGAGCTCGGCGTGGTATTACGGCTGCGAGATCTTCGAGATTCTCTGTGCCCGGCGGAGCGCTTCCCAGTGCCCTTCTGGGCCGGGGGATGTGGCGGCATTCTGGCGGCGGGGTAGGGCTCCGAGGCGGCGGCGGCAGCCCTCGAGTACGATTTTATATCCAAAATGCGGCAATACGACTCAATTCAGCTTACGATTTATAGTACGTTGCTTTAATTGTTATTGTTCCGAAGATATTCGAGGAATGGCCGTTCGTGAGGCGCGTTGTTGTCGCGATGCTCTTTGTCGCCTGTGGTTCATGTCACGGGATTCCCACGACGGCGACCCTTAGTCATCCCGCACGGACCAAGGACACAGCAGATCGAAGACAGTGATGATATGCTTCCAGAGTACGAGCAAGGTACTTCCCTTCCCCGCAAAAATGGCTATTAACAAGGGTACAGTGATGTCACGTTGAGAATTGGCCAGGAACAATCCAGAGTACTCTATCAGAAGATAAAGGAATAGGGGTCTACAAATTCATGGTATGAGAATATCTGGTATCCAAGATGAGGTACTGAGGCAAATTGCTAGCAAAAATATCTCTGTGTTAGGAGACTGAGATGTGTGCTCTTCTCACTCGTGCTTTTGGAACACGACGACACCATATAAGCTTTGCCAAGCCCTTCAAACAGCTGCGCCCGTCTCCGACGTCTCAAGATCACGTCCATAAACTCCCCCGCCCCGCCTGCTCCACAATCCATCGGTGACACGGTTCAGACGCAATAGTGAGGATCACAACAATTCAAACATCATCTGTATATTTGTACATACATACAGCGGTTAATTGTGTGAAGAGAAGGCGCGAGGCTCATAAGTTTCACGGCGCTTACACAGCAGCCACTCGACAACTGATGCAATCCAACACGACTTCCTCGGCACCCTACGGTGGTTTCAGCTCATAATGGGTAAGTAATCGCCGCTCAAGTCAAACCCGATGGGCCTCATTCTAGGCGCATAGTATGCGCCTGGTATAGAGTAGCATCGTCTCTTCGGAATGACGGGAGGAGCTGATGCTAACTATGTCGCAGCGGCCGAATCTATGAAGTTCACAGTGTATGTACTAGATTTCATTATACCCATTCGAAATCGCGTAGCGCCGCCGTGGGATCCTTTCTGTGTGGCAATATCTGCTGGAACAATGGGATCCTCTGCGGTGCTACTACTATCAATGTCGTACCGGCTCTGTGGCGGTGGCCAGCGAGAAATCTGGCACTTTCAGTCTTCCGAAGTCGTATGCTAATCAAGGGACTTTTTAGCAAGGCGTTTCCGGACCCTGCATCTGTGGGCATAAATAAATTTCAGGATGCTGTTGTGAATATTCCTGTGAGTCGAGGGCAGGTTGTTGACTTTATTCGAATTATCTAACGTTTACTAGGATAATTTGACCTCTGTCGAGTCCCTCGAACTAGATCTGAATATACAAACGCTGTCGACAAATGGCAACGACGGAACCGGCCAATCCCAAGGGCTGTTATATGTTCCAGATCTAGCTGATACGGATCCATGCTTAAACCTGTCGAAACTATATATACCGGCAAGTGCTACTCGAAGGATAGACTTACCTGGAGAAGACTTTCCATTTATTGCGCTGGCGCCGTGGATCAACTCGACATGCAGCCTGTCCTTCTTGGACATGGCTTCGCTGGTTACACTCCAAGCCTTCATTTTTTATACGACAGATAACAAGTCGGATCTGCCACCACCAATTAGTTCACCGGTTTGGAACATGCACGATGGTGGTCAATGGAAATCTGAACATCGCTTTCCTGTTTACGCTGTCCCTGGAAGCTATGGGAAGAACTTAATGGAACAATTAAGTCGATACTCTGGAAATTCCTCATCCGTACCATTTGGAAAGCAGATACTTGAACTTGAAGGCGTGGATCCCAGCAACTATGTTCGAGTTTACGCGCAGATACTCAACGACGGTGCGTCAGGCACCTTACCGGGGTTGTGGGTATACCTCCTTATAGCGATAGCATCACTCGGCGCAGCCCTGATGTTAACCTCGTTTTTCATGCACTTTCTCCAGCGCCGACGGAGGCAAAGTCTGCGACGACGCATCGCCGCAGGTGAAATCAACTTGGAGGCTCTTGGCATCAAGCGCCTGACTGTGCCCGTTACCACCATACAGAAGATGCCGGTTTTCATCTATATGTGCGAGCACACTCCTCCGCCTCCAAAGTCAGGAACAAAGGGTTCCTCGGATGAGGAAGAGCAAGTTTTCGACATTCCTGTCATCGACGACCCAGTGACTGGATTGAGAATCCAGCCGCAAATGTATCAACCTCAGTCCCAGCCAACCTGCCCGATCTGCCTGGATGACTACGAGTCTTTGAGGACTGTAGTCCGAGAACTTCCCTGTGGACATATCTTCCATCCGGAATGCATCGACCACTTCCTCAGCAAAAACAGCTCTCTCTGCCCGATGTGCAAGATGAGCGCACTGCCAATCGGCTTCTGCCCACCCGTGATCACCAACTCGATGGTACGGCGCGAACGCGTAAGGAGGCTTGTACGCGAGAACGCCGAGACACCGGATCCAGGCGACTGGCGAAGCAGAGCGAGACATTGGTATAATCGGAGGCGTATTGGCGAGCCTCACCATGTCTCAAGTGTGGAACTGCAGACTCGGCGACAGAGCACGCCTCCGCCTGTGGTGTTGAGTCCAGTCAGCGCGACGCATATCCCGGAAGGAGCGAGCAGACAGGCGATTGTGGAACTCAGGAGTCAGGAACTTATGGGTAATACTGTCGTTTCGGATGAGACGGTTGAGGAACGGCCACGGCCGAAGTGTAAGTACTGCCCATTCCATGCGATTTCAATTACGCCTACATGAACATGAAGAGCTTTGAAGACATCAGCTGACCGTGTATTCACAATAGGGAGAAGGGCTATCCACAGGCTGTTTCCGACGCTCTAATGAGATGCCGGTGCATATAATAATAGTGATGTTTTACAGTTATGTCTTGATTGAAGCGACGCATGATACCAAATGGAGGATAGGTTTAAGTTTGTTCAATTTGCGATTTGCGATACCAGTCTTTACTGTATGTTTGAGCACAGGTTGGTCTCTGGGGTGTTTTGTACTTGTCTTTGAAGCCCAGGGTTGGCTTGATTGGTAGACAAATTGGGGGCGGCGTCGAAGTTTTGGTAAGGTTTGACACCTGGGGACATTCGGAGCGATGCGCACAGCACAGTTGTATCAGGACAGGTACTTAATGCTGAGGGACACGGGAAAAGATGTACTGTACATACATTCATTCAGTGTATAAAAGCCAGTCACAGTCTACGAAAATCGCGGATAAGGAGATAGGATAATTCGGGCTATATTACTTTTTGTTACCCCAGTTGGGATACCCGTGATTGTGCTGTGTTGGCTCTGTTCCGACTCCCGATTATAAGCCTTTTGGGGTCGTGCACACTAAAAAAAGGTGGCAGGACATGAAAGCGATAATCCCTATCCCTGTCATTTCCTTATCGCCCCCCCCGCCAATTTTTAGGCGGAGCTATGACATAGCACAGTGGAGTATTCTCTAGCACTTGTTCCCCATCTTCCGTTCCGTGACAGACAAATTGGCTTCTTGAGACACAATCGCTGTTGTTGATAGCTTCATAGCCAATCTCTAACTAACCTTCACTTTCTGCGGAGCTGCTGTGCTGCTCAGTCGAAAATGCATCTAATTCCACGCGAAGTGAGTGATGCTTCCCCTTCCCAGGAACTGGCGCCATTAAGACATCTGCTAACTCAGCTGTCAGATCGACAAGCTCGTTATCTCGCAGCTGGGATTGCTGGCCCAGCGTCGACTTGCGCGAGGAGTCAGGCTGAACCATTCCGAAGCATGCGTAAGTAGAGCCCTGGGAGACAGATTATGAGACTCTTGCAACTGACCTTACACCGCTCAGGCTCTTATTGCCAATAATCTCCAAGAGGTATGTAACTTTTTTTTCCGCCGTAGTGTGGTGGATCTCGGATGTTAATTGACCGCACAGCTCATCCGCGATGGCAACCACAATGTCGCGGATCTCATGTCGATTGGCACGACAATGCTGGGGCGGCGACACGTGCTGCCTGCAGTTGTCTCGACCTTGAAGCAGATCCAGGTCGAGGGCACATTTCCCCAAGGAACCTACCTCGTCACCGTCCAGAACCCAATTAGCAGCGATGATGGAGACTTGGATAAGGCGCTCTACGCCAGTTTCCTCCCGATCCCCGACGCGGATTTATTCAAACTACCAGAGGATGAGGAGTGCAAGGCCGAGAACATGCCCGGCGCAGTCATCGCCGTCAAAGGAAAGATAACGATCAACGAAGGGCGGAAGAGAATACAGCTTAAGGTCACTAACCATGGTGATCGACCAATACAAGTAAGAAGAGCCAATGGTCCGTAACGTAAACTACTAACCATGCCACAGGTCGGATCGCACTACCACTTTATCGAGACGAACCCCAATCTCGAATTCGATCGCATAAGATCCTATGGATATCGGCTGGACATCGCCGCAGGAACATCCATCCGTTTTGAGGCAGGCGATGAGAAGACGGTAACTCTAGTCGAGATTGCTGGGCGCAGAATCATTCGCGGCGGCAATAACATCGCCTCAGGCGTCTTTGATTTGTCTCGAACAGATGAGATTTTGAAGAATATTGAAGCAGGCAACTTTAAGCATACGCTGGAGCCCGCAGGAGACGCGGCTCACATCAAGCCCTTCGAGATTGATAGGTCTGTATACGCAAGCATGTTTGGCCCCACGGTGGGAGATAAAATAAGACTCGGCGACACCGACTTGTGGATTAAGGTCGAGAAAGATCTAACATCATACGGCGACGAATGCAAGTTCGGCGGCGGAAAGACCCTACGCGACGGTATGGGCCAAACCACTGGCGAGTCCGATGAGGACTCATTGGATCTTGTCATCGTCAACGCCCTTATTGTTGATTGGAGTGGTATTTACAAAGCGGATATCGGTATTAAGAACGGATTTATCTCTGGCATTGGGAAGGCAGGCAGTCCCGATGTGATGGAGGGAGTCACCGACGGGATGATAGTCGGCGCCTGCACGGATGTCATGGCTGGAGAAGGGATGATCGTCACAGCCGGAGGAATCGATACTCATATCCATTATATCTGCCCTCAGCAGGCTTCTGAGTGCATGGCAACTGGAGTCACCACGCTTCTGGGAGGCGGCACTGGACCAACAGCTGCTACGACCGCGACGACTTGCACTCCGGGGAAGAACAACATCCGCAATATGATGCAGGCTTTGGATCAATTGCCCCTGAACTACGGTATCACTGGTAAAGGAAACGACAGCGACCCCAAAGCACTTCGTGAACAAGTCGAAGCAGGCGCTTGCGGTCTTAAACTCCACGAGGATTGGGGCTGCACTCCTGCTGCGATTGACTCGTGTCTTACTGTGTGTGACGAGTACGATGTTCAGTGTTTGATCCATACCGATACTCTCAACGAGTCTGGCTTCGTGGAGTCTACCATTGCGGCGTTCAAGGACCGCGCTATCCACACTTACCACAGTGAAGGTGCGGGCGGTGGCCATGCTCCTGATATCATCAGTGTAGTCGAACACAACAACGTCCTTCCCAGTTCCACAAACCCAACCAGGCCCTACACGAGAAACACCTTGGACGAGCACTTGGACATGGTTATGGTTTGTCACCATCTTAGCAAGAATATTCCGGAAGATATTGCATTTGCAGAGTCGCGAATTCGCGCTGAAACGATTGCGGCTGAGGATGTGTTGCACGATATGGGGGCTATCAGTATGATGTCCTCGGATTCGCAAGCTATGGGTCGCTGTGGAGAGGTCGTTCTCCGAACCTGGAATACGGCTCATAAGAACAAGGTGCAGCGCGGATTCTTGAAGGAGGACGAGGGAACGGATGCCGATAACTTTAGAGTAAAGAGATATGTCAGCAAGTATACGATTAACCCTGCCATCACCCAAGGGATGGGCCACCTCCTCGGTAGCGTTGAGGTGGGCAAGTTGGCAGATCTTGTTATCTGGGAACCGGCGTGGTTTGGCACGAAGCCAACATATGTTGTCAAGAGCGGTCTGATTAGTTATTCCATGATGGTAAGTGCAACCACGTCCTGTCACCTCACCATCGCTCCTTCCTTACTAACCATCACCAGGGCGACCCCAACGCGTCCATCTCGACGGTGCAGCCTATTATTGGGCGCCCGATGTTCGCGCCACACGTTCCTTCCTCATCTGTGATCTTTGTGTCCCAAGCGTCCATTGACAATGGGGTCATCGAGTCCTACGGCTTGAAGAAGCGCGTGGAAGCCGTGAAGAACTGCAGGAAGATTAGGAAGAAGGATATGAAGCATAACTTCAACATGCCGAAGATTCATGTTGATCCGGAGAATTATAGGGTTGAGGCGAATGGCGAGCATTGCACGGCTGAGCCTTCTTCGGAGCTGCCGTTGACGCAGGCGATGTTCGTTTTCTAAGAGAGGCAATGAATCGATATGTTGGTGATAGTGGTAAGGTATATGTGGTATGTATTGATGTTGGATGATGCCATATTAGTTCTCATTTACTCGTATATCAGCAATTTAAGCCATCTTTTTACAACGAACCTGTATTGACTCCACCACGATATCTTTAACTCGATGTCCACTCTTTCTGATTTTGGCAAGTGCGATCGCACCGTCGGCTCCTTCCTCCAAAAAGACTGACTATTGGAAGGCACGATGTTGTCTTGCTGTACTTAACCCAGGCCACTCCCATTCCCACATCCCTCCTCACTTCTTTCTTTCATCATACTTTTACAAGCATCCATACGAACACATAGCTACACTTCTGCTGCCCATACTTATTGCTCTGTGTCTCAATTCTTATCAAGACTCGGTATTCTATAGCACTTCAACATGAAGCCTTCAGTTGCCTCCCTCACCACCGCCGCTTTGGCATTTGTTGGCCAGGTATGTGTTGCCCGGACCTGCTTTACTCACTCGAGGTGCCAACATCCCTCTAACATCATCATCCTTTCAGGTCCTCGCAGCCCCACAGGGCCAAATTCTCAGTCTTTCCCACGATCTCAAGGCCGACACCACTACTCCCGCCCGCGCTGCCAATTCTCTCCAGTGGATTGGTCCAATCGCCCCTGCCGGCGAGGTGTACTCCTACTATGGCAACCTCAGGGCAAGTTTCTTCCCCAAATGTGCTTGAGATGGCCACTGACTCCTGTTCGTGCAGGATGTTGGCATGCAGATGGTCCGAGTAGCTCGCGATGCACAGGTCCACCATGTTGGACACCTCGTTCGTCGCAAGAAGGTCGACGCTTCCAAAGCTCCACAGGTCAGCGAATCCATCTGTTGTCGAGTCAATGCTAACGTTCCAGGTGCAGGACAGGATTGTTTGTGATAGAGAAGATATGGCGCTGAACCAATACGGAGAGACCTGGGCTGCCTATAAGCTCGCATCCGTTGTTGGCGCTCTCGCCGCGACAAACGAGAGCTCTGTTGTCGTTATTGGCGGTGGTCATGGCCATGTGAGTCTACTCTTGAAATTTGAACGTTGCTCCACCTACTAATAGTAAACATAGTGCGTCGACTTGACTGCCTGTGATGAGGCCGAGCGCGCTCGCATCCAGCTGTGCAATGATGTAAGACCCATGTGCATTTTATTCAAGAACTCAGTGCTGATAGGAATCATAGAACCCGGAGCCAAACCACGTCAAGGTCCAGACCATTGCTGAGTTCGCATACAGGATCATCTACGAGTGCGCGAGACAGGATGGCTCGGGCATCATCTGGGGCCAAGAGTTTGGTGATAACGAGTTCAACGTTATCATTTCAGGCTGCCCAGCGAACTATAAGAAGGAGGGACCCAAGGGGCCACTTTTGCCATCCAAGGTAGATGGACCCAAGGCTCCAGTTACACCTCCCAAGACAGAGGGACCCAAGACTTCAGTTACACCTCCCAAGGTTAAGGGACCTAAGGGAAAAGACGCCAAGTAAAGGACATCATTTATCTCATAAGTCTTCGACTGGGATTGACACGATAAGCGGAATAATAGCATAGAAACCGGACATGGGTATGGCGCAACTGTATGGGACTGACTTGGTTGAAGAGCAGCTTTTTGTTTGGAATGGCGTCTGGAATCAGCGTAATGCTTTCTTTCCGTAGAGTGCTTTTTAGAAATTCATGACTTTCTCTTCTCTTGAAAAGCTGCGCATGAATAGACTATGAGATGCGACTATATGTTGACGGTGATAGTGGGCATAAATATAGCTCATATTCCCCGCATGCACATGTTATTTGCACAGTATAGTACTTGTAGTACATATATTAAACTGGGATGAGGTTGCAGTAATAGAGCCACTGGCCTTACTCTGTAAGGAAGGATTCCTTATCCCCCGCGTAGTGGCTTGCTGCACGATCCAATAAACAAACCACTTTCCCGTTCGGGCTGGACTGGACCCCAAGCCAAAAGTGCAGAGTGCCGAGGAACGCCAAAGCTACCTTAAAGCCCGCGCCGCAGCCCACAAGAGTCAGTTCGGAGCGACCCGACGGGTATCTCGAACAACGAACTGACGACACCGGGAGTTTCTTGATCGAAGAAACTATACCGTACGACCGCGACAAATGTGATACCGTGGAAGCAAACTACCTGGGTATTTAAGTTCGAGGGGCAGCAGGTAATCTTACATGACGGCTTGGCGGTGAGACGGAAAGCTCCACTAGAAAGGGTGGACGGGCGCATCAGCTTACAGGGACGGCGCACGCGCCCGCTGGCGACGATATGGCGACAGAGGATGTTAAGGTTAAGGTTGGGCTGAGTAAGAACGACACTGGAAATAGTAAGGACGACAACGGTATCAGCAACGGAAACGGAAACGACGCACCAGAACGGATTGAAAGCACGGCGACGAGAGACGAGGGCGCGACGCTTGGGACGGCCAGCACGGGTGCGACGAAGGGCGGGGAAGGCGCCGCGGCGGCGAAGAAGGGGTGGAAGCGCAAAGGGTGGTTTGGGAGGATGAATGCGAGTGCTGAGGGAGAGGCGCTGGAGAATATGGGGAGTAGGGATGGGTTGTTGGAGGGGGGAGCGGGGGAGGTGGTGTGGAAGGTGTATAAGAGGAGGTGGTTTGGGCTGTTGCAGTTGGTGCTGTTAAATGTGGTTGTTAGTTGGGATGTGAGTTCTCCTTTTGCTTCTGGGGCGCGCGCGTATGGAGATGCAGAAACTGACGGGGTGTGACTACAGTGGCTCTCCTTTGCGCCAGTCTCGACGACGGCCTCGGAATACTTCGACACTTCTATGACGGCGATAAATTGGCTGAGCACCGGCTTCCTCTTCGCCTTTTGCGTCGCAACACCCTTTACCATCTACGTCCTGCACAAAGGCGGCCCCAAGCCAGCCATCATAACCGCCTCCGTGCTCCTCCTCATCGGCAATTGGATCCGCTACGGCGGCACTCGCGCCCAAAACTTCGGCGTCGTCATGTTCGGCCAGATCCTGACGGGCTTCGCGCAGCCTTTCGTGTTGTCCTCGCCGACGCACTACAGCGATCTGTGGTTTACGAATAATGGCCGCGTGGCAGCGACGGCGGTAATGACGCTGGCGAACCCGCTGGGAGGGGCGCTGGGACAGTTGATTGACCCGTTTTTTGCGCCGAATGCGAAGGATATCCCGAATATGGTGTTATATGTTTCTATTATTGTGAGTACTCACCCTTACGGCGACGCCAGGTTTCGCGCATGTGTAGAATAGGGGGCTAATTAATGCCAGGCTACGGTTGCTTCGATCCCATCGTTCTTCATACCCGCAGCTCCTCCAACACCATCCTCGCCGTCTGCGACGGACCATAAGCTGGACATCATCCCGTCCATAAAGAAGCTCTTCAATTCCCGCGAATTCATCATGATGCTAGTCCCCTACACCGTCTACGTCGGCTTCTTCAACTCCATCTCCTCCCTCCTCAACCAAATACTGGAACCCTACGGCTTCAGCGAAGAACAAGCCGGCATCGCCGGCGCGATCCTCATCGTCGTCGGCCTCGTCGCCGCCGCCGCCTCCTCACCCATCCTCGACCGCTCTAAGAAATTCCTGCTCGCTATCAAAATCCAAGTCCCCCTCATCGCCTTATCTTATCTGGCTTTCATCTGGGCCCCGCCAACCCGCGGCCTCGCTGCCCCTTACACCATCCTCGCCATCCTGGGCGCTTCGTCTTTTACCCTCCTTCCCGTGGCTCTCGAGTACGTGACTGAGATTACGCACCCCGTCAGCCCAGAGGTGACGAGCACGATCTTATGGTCTGGTGGACAGCTGCTCGGCGGGCTGTTTATTGTGATCAGCGACGCGCTGCAGGATGGGCCGCAGGGCGGTCCCGGTTCTGACGTCCCGCTGAATATGCAGCGCGCGCTGTGGTTCCAGGCTATAATTGCGCTGGTGGTTATGGTGCCGCCCCTATGTCTGGGGTTGTTTGGGAGAAGAGAGCAGGTGAAGATGAGGAGAGTGGAGGCGGATAAGGTCTATAGAGAGGGGCGGAGGGTTAATGGTGGGGCGGTATCTTGACGATATGTTTGTTTTATTTATTTTGCTACTTATTAGTGGTTATGAGTATATAGTTTCTAATTTATATGAATGTACATTACACATTGGATCATCAAGAAAATTATCGTCCTCACTTCTTGCTCTGGTCCCTCCTACACGTGACTATAATCTCCAATTTTCGCTAGCAAACAGCACAGTGACGACACGTGCAAACGACACAAAACTTTTATGATAATATATATTTGAGTTTGGGTCTCAAATCTGTTGGGCAATGAGCGACAACGATGCCAAGCAGACTGGCGGCGTCGAATCCGCAGATCTGAAAGCGGTTGCTGACCTCGTCGCTTGGGCCAAATCCCACGGAGCCTACCTCAACGACGAGGTGGAGGTCTACCACTCCCCCGAATTCGGCATTTCTCTAAGAGTCAAACCTCTAGATTCGCATAACAAACTCCCCGCCCCTGCCGCTGGAGGCGGGGAAGAAGCTACTACCCCGCCGACCGGCTCTTCTACCCCGCCAGGCCCTCTCCCCCCACGCTCCCGCATCGTCTCATGCCCCTTCCCCATCTCCCTCTCCTACCTCAACGCCCTCGACGCCTTCCCCGGTCTGCGCTCTCACTCCGCCCCCTTCCCCGCCAAATTCATCGCCACCCAGCAGCCCAAGGTGGTAGGCTGCTTCTTCCTCATCCAACAGTACCTCTCCGGCAGCTCCTCACACTGGGGCCCATATATCCGCTCCCTACCCCAGCCAGACGAGCCGCACAAGCTCGCCACGCCGCTTTATTATCCCGAGTCTGCGCGGAGATGGCTGGGTGGCACGAATTTACCCGCTGCGATTGCGCAGCGCGAGGCGATGTGGAGGGCGGAGTTTGAGGGGGGGAGGGAGGTCTTGGATGGGAGTGAGGGGATGAAGGGATTGAGGGGGGAGTGGACGTGGGAGCTTTATAAGTGGGCGTCTACGATCTTCAGTAGTCGCAGCTTTGTGTCGAAGTTGATCCCTGATGAGGTGTATGGCGAAGTGCTGGATCAGCCAGTGGAGGGGTACGCGAACTGGCGCGGGAAGATTGCGGAGGAGGGGCCATACCCGGTTCTCTTCCCGTTACTGGATATTGCGAATCATGACGCGAAGGCGAGGGTGGAGTGGTTTGTGAATGCGCAGGGGCCGGTTAAGGATTTTAGTATTATTACGGATGGGGAGGTGGGTAGGGGGGAGCAGGTGTTTAATAATTATGCGCCGAAGGGGAATACGGAGTTGTTACTTGGATACGGGTTTTGTATACCGGGGAATGACGATGTGGCTATTGAGCTCAAGTGTCCTAGTGAGGAGAAAAGGAAGATTCGGGAGGCGCAGCAGCAGGGGAATAAAGCGCCAGGGGGTGCGAGTGAGAAATGGATATTCCACGTCAGAAATCGGCCATACCCCGCCAGAGAGGGAGATAAGAGGACAGAGGGCCTCAGAGTCTTTGAGGAAGGCCTGATTGACACTCTTTCTGTCCTCGTGGCGAACGAGCGAGAAGAGGAGTTCCTCCAAGAGAACCCCGAATACAGCGTTGAGTCGAATCTCGAGACGTCTCTGAACAACTTTATGGGACGGAACGCTCTCTGCGCCCTCTCTGTCCTTTGGGCACAGCTGCAGAATGCGAAGGCGAAAATCCTAGACGCGGCGGATAGTTTACGGGGCGGTTCAGATGATTCAGGGGACGGTTTAGGGTACATTTTTTCCCTGTGGTCCCGCCATCGTGATTTTCGACTGACATAAATAGTGAGCCGGAGACTCAATTTGAAGTCGTTGCGCAACAGTACCGATCAGGACAACTGGCGACCTTGGACGCTGCTATCAATGCGATACTTGCGTACCTAGAACCGCTCAAGGTCAACGACGACACCGAGGACTACACCATCGCCGAATGGCCCCAATCGCCCATCATCGACGTCCGCGCGGTTTTCTTTTATCTGGAAGCTAATCACCCCACTGTGTGGGACGCGGTGGTGCGAGCGATGGCAGAGGAGGAATTGATTAAGCACTATCTAGGCCTTGGCGCGAATGTGGACGCGAAGAACTTGCCGGCGAGGAATTGCAGTTTTAGTGAGATGCTAGATAAGGGGTGGGGGGTCCCGATGTTGAGTGTTTGGACGTGGTGCGTGTTGATGGTTCACCACTCTGAGAATAATGATCTGAGTGATGGGTTGGATGTGTGGCTTGAGGATGTGATCCAGTAAGTACCCCATCTGTCTGCAGAGAAGAACGTGCTTTGCTATTCTCTTCAGCTCTAACTCATCGCCACAGATTCCACAGCACAACACCCTCCTTCGACTCGGACCCTGAAACTACGGCAGCTGTCACACTCATAACGACCCACACCCTCGCAGCCTGGCCGGCCGAGTACCCCATCCAATCTGCGGCACGCCGCCGCATAAACCGCATGCACCCCGCCGTCATCCCCGGCGACGACAAGGCGGCCGACTTCGCGCGGAAGATGGTGGACCTCGCAGTGCAGATTGTTCGGAGCAGCGTGTTCAGAACTGGGATTTCGACGCAGGGAACTAGTATTACAGAGAAGATTGAGGCGGTACAGGAGGTTATTTTTGTGCCAAGGATGGTGGAGGAGGAGGGGGCGTGAGGTGGGGGTGCGGAAGATGGGTTTGTAAGTGATTGTTTCTGCATATGGAAAGAACGATTACAAAGCAGGGGCTCAGTCGCAGCTTCCTCTGAGCTTTCAACCCCGATGTATATAGATATGGAAAGAACGATTACCAAGCAATGCTTCAGTTGCAGCTTCCTCAGAACCCCCAAGTTCTGTATAAGGAAAGAACGATTGCAAAGAAGAGGTTCAGTCCCTGGGGGCATTCTCGGATCTTCCGGACGGTACCTTGGTAGCTAGCGATTCTAAATGCCGGACAAAACCATAGCATGAATCCATTTAATCAATTTAAGTTTAGCTATGCGTCTGTAGCAAAGTCTTGTTTCGAAGGTTCTGGGATGAATTGAAGGCTAAAAACCCACTAGTGGCACTCGGCCGTATTTCGTATGAAGGGCGTTCCTGAAAATGAAGGTCTGGGCCTGGCCTTGGCTAAGGGTGAAGACATCCTATTTTTAGCTTCCGCTTTTCCTCGTATATTTTCAGAAGGGATTTCATATTTCCGTTCTTCCATTCTTTCTGTTAATAGTGATCGTGCTGTACAATAATACAATAAATGGTATTATCTATTATCTATTATATATTACATACTACACATCATCTATTGCCCATCTCCCTCTCCCAGAACGCACCTCGTCGATCGCCGTGCTGTCACCTCTGCCTATCAAATCTTAAAACCAACAAAAAGTGGTGTGTGCGCAGCCACATCTGGACCACCCCCAACCAGGCAGAAAGCTTGTATAATGCATCCTTTCCCGAAATGGACTGTAAATGCAAATTTGCCGCTCCCCGTATATCCGGATAGCGTCGTCCGTGCCGTGTTGAGTAATTCAATTAGGCAAGGGGCAAGGTAGGTTTCTCGTTTAAAGATTGTGGTGCTGCGCCGCATCTTCTGCCTTTTTTACTTAAAGTCGGTTTCTGTTCTTCTTTCTCTACCACAGTCGCCAGTCAGTCGTTACTCCATTACAGTCGTTACTCAAACCGTTCCTCAGTCAGTCACTTACTACCACAACCCCCCCAACAAACACCAAGATGTTCAACTCCCTCCTCCTCACCACCGCCGCCTCCCTCCTTCTCCTCACCCCCGTCCACGCCGTCTGCTCCGGCCCCGGCGCAGCCCAATACCTCGACTACGGCTACTGCGAAGACCACATCTACCACCGCTACGACCCCTCCAACGGCGAGATCTGCGACCTCCTCGACTGCGGCGGCGGCCGCGCCCCGCCCAAGACCAACGTCCCCGGCTGCGGCGACATCCCTCTCCCCCCCTATACTGCCTCGTACATGCCCTGCTGGACACCTGGGTTCACTGGCGCACCTGGCCCGGCAAAGACGAGCATCGTGGGTGCGGCTACCACGTCTGAGACGGCACCGGAGCAGACTACTGCCGCTGACGCGCCTTCGACTCTGGACATTGTCGCTGTGGATGGTGCGTCTTCGACACACGAGATTATTGTGATTGGAACCTCGACCAGGGAGGAGACTGCCGCGGCTCCTACGCCTACAGAGGAGAGCGAAAATAAAAGCTCGAGCACTGTGGCTTCGACGAAGGCGTCGAGCAGCCCTGAGACTACGGCGCCGGCTGTGCTGCCGTCGACGATGGTGCCGTCGGGTGCGCAGACTGCGGCGGCGAATGGGACGGCTACGTCGTCGGGTGATATGACGCCTACGGGACTGGCTGATGGTACTGGAGCGGGTGCTGTTGTTAGGGGGTCGGTCATGGCTGTTGTGGGTGCTGTGGTTGGAGTTGTTATGCTTGTTTAAGTAAAAAAGCAGTGAGGCATTGTAGGATATGAGGGGGTTGCATGAGCGGGTGATATTTTTAGATGTATAACACAAGAGCAGAGCAGTCTGCATGCACTCCGTTGTTAAAATATACACAAACTTCCCTGAGAAAGCCCACAGTTTTGCTGGTGTTGTGACTTGTGAGCGCGTTGCTGTCGACAAGCATACCCCACAGATGTCTGGCTGGTGGCCGGCACAATCACCTGAACACTTCGAACCCAAAAGACTATCGGCTTAGACGATGCAAGCAACATAAGAAGAAATATACAACATCATATCATTAAAACACCTATAAACTCCCACCAGCCCAGTCTATATATAAACAACTGCGTCGTCCAAACCTATCCATCATCTATACATACACCCCCAACCACATAATCCCAGACACCAACAACCTTCTATACCTTCTATACCAAAACCCAACTCCAACTCCAACTCCATCACCAAAAAATATCCATCAACCCCCTACAAAACCCCAGACCTACCGTCCCCATCGCTGCTCTCCCCCATAACGAGATCAAATCCCTCAATCACGCACCTCATCCTCTCCTCCGCCATCACAGCGCTGAAGAGCCGCGGTGTAGAGGGTGTAGTGAGGGACATGGCGAGGCGGGTGGAGAAGTCGGGGGAAGGGGGGGTGAGGAGGTGGAGTGGTGACGGAGAGGGGGTGCGTGTTGGGGCGCGCGAGGAGGTTGTGCTGGGTGGTTGTTAGTGTGTGTTGGTTTGGAAGTTGGGAATATGGGATGGGGAGGGAGACGTACCTTGGGGAGGAAGAAGAAGAAGTGGAGGACGAGGCGTATCTCGGGTTTGAGGAGGCGGAGGGGGAGGAGTATTCGTCGGAGGTTGCGTGAGGCATTGTGTAAGATGGGAAGGATGGAGAGTGGTTGAGCGGCGTGGTTGTGTGGGTGTTGAAGTGAGAGTTGAGGTGGGTGTTAAGGTGAGTGTCGAGATGAGTGTCGAGGTGGAAATCGAGGTGAGTATCAATCAAGGTGAGTGTCGATGAGAGTGGAGGTGGTTGTCGACGTGAATGTCGAGGTGAGTTCCCTGGTGGGAGTTGAGGTGACAGTTGTGATCACACAAGCAATATGATAGTCCACTGATATATTCTTCCAGTAACATAGACTAACTGATCTGACGGTTTACATCCAATATCTTTCTCTGCATATGAGAATTCGTCTGGACAATGAAACTAAACAGAAACCCACCGTTGACAGAGGACCATCCGCCCAGCTTTATACACAACCCAACCACCAGCAGCAGCACAACACATCCCACGCCCAGCCAGATCACAACCCCGAGCAGCCCCATGGACAACCCATGCACAAGCTACCGAACCCCAGACCACCCTGCCAAGCCCCAAGCGGTAGATGATGATGACCGCCACAATATAGCGTGAGCAGGGGATATACCGGCATCCTGCATTTACATCTCGGCCAGAGCCATCAGACAGGCGCATAACGCCAATCACAACAGCACCCATTGGTCCCAACTCCTGTCCCCCGAGTCTTGTCACACCCACCCACTGTGACGTTTGGCGTTATCGCCCAAACCTATCCGTAAGCAAGAACCCACCATCTCAATCGGTGAGGAAGCTTGCTTGGGCCAAGGGACGATGTTTCGAGGCATGCTTTTGTACGCCATACGCGCCGCGCCATTGCAGGCGATGCAAGGCTGGTGATTAGGGATCAATTGTTCGTTCCCAACTTGGTTACTGGGATCGGGGCTTTGAAACCGCGGTGTTCAAGAAGCATAGCACCATTCATTCCACTTGGGCGCGCGAAACCCCACAACTGTTCAATCGAACACAGCGCGGGATTTGGGTCCATTGGACAACCCTGCCGTTACGACAACTCCTGGCCATCATCCTCGTCCGAATAATGTCAGCTGCGATGCGTGATGCCGGGATGAGCAGCGGAATGCGGGATTTGTAGGGATGGGATGGGGTGTGACGCTGTAAAACGTGGCAACAGGGATTAGAGTGCCAGGGTTGCTGACAGGGGAGGGGGGCGAGGTGGGATTGAGTGGAAGCGTAGATCAGAAGAGGGTTGTGGGATGGGGACGTACAGAAATGGATAGGGGGTTGGACGTGGGGTGGTTAATGCAAGGTGATTTGGAGGCGGTGAGGAGGTGGACGGGGCGTTGATTGGAGATGGGTTGGGATGATGAAGTGGTTTGGATGTAGCGACAGGGGGGAGCGAAGCCGGGGAGATTGAGATTGAGATTGAATAGTGGAGAGGTGGGAACGACATCGTCAATAGCGCAGCCTTGCAGGTGTGTGCGTAGATTATGTTGTGCATGCTTGCAATTGCAGGCATGGAAGGAGCGGTGGAGAAAGGAGGAGGGTGAGGAGGGCCAACCAGCGAGGACTTAAACTGAACTCTCGCAAGGCTGTGAACGGGTCATGATTCAGCTGATCTCATGGGCGAGTCTCGAATCTACAACCATGCCCATGTCCGAATCTTACATCGCATCTCCGCGCCTTCAAGGGGGACGGGCATCGCTCAATCTGAGTACGAGTTGCACATACCACTTCTACGGCCCTGGGAGTTCGTGCGCAAAACCAATGGAATGGACAAAACTCGAGGTCGCACACCGACATGACAACGCAGAGCGTCAATCTCGATCCCAGCGGGCAGCGGCACAGCACATTGTGTCATTTCCCAGTCAGCTGGCGGCACCACCAAGTCCTCGTCGTCCACTGCTGCTATGCCTCGTAATGCTTGACGCGGAAGCCAAGACGACGTCAGAAACCTGTTCCGACAACACATTGTTATCTCCGCGCCCTCTCATCGCGCCAGCACCCTCCAATAGCATGATCCTGCGCAGGAAGCAGCTCCCTCTAACAGCTCCCTCTAGTCGCCCTTCACACGTAATACCGCATCACTTCCCCCCTCCATCGCCAACCTAAGAGCCACTAAATCCCCCCCAACCACCAAAACAGCGTCACCCCGACGGAAGAAATATCCCCTGTCCGCCAAGCCTTCCATGCATACTTCTCTGCAGGGATCCTCTCCCTTCTAGCGTATTCCCCAATCAGGCTGCCATCCTCAGAGCCAACGACACCACAACGCCCCCGCTGCGCCACCCTCGCTCGCCTCGATTCCATAGCGGTGTCGATAAGAGAACGGGCGCTGGCGAATCAACGGGTGCGTTTACCAGGGAGAGATGTGATCGTGCTGATGAGTTGGCGGGTAGCGGGCAAACGTCTCCCTGCCGATGGGCGGCGGGGAGCCGAACTGGGGATCGTGCGCGCGCCTCGGGTAGTGGCAGCTGTTTCCCCGGGGGTCAGTTAGCCTTGCGAAACTTACGTGTGACCGCGGGTATGGATTGATGGTAGTACGAGAACAATTTAGTTTAGCAATGCCTGGGAACAGATTATCGGGTCATGTATACTGTAATTTTTATGTGTATGTCTATCCACATCAGAGTAACCGGCGCCTACAGCACTGCAATTCATGTGCCGTTCCATCCGTTACTCTTCAAACCGCGCCCCATCGCCGTTCCTGCGCCTCGCTCCCCCTCCTCCCTTCAAACCCACATCTTAGAAATCAACAATCTACTCCGTCGCCTTATACTTCTTATTGAACTCCCCCACCGCAACCCCAATCTTCTGATACAAAAAGTTGCGACTACTCTCCTCAGCCACCGGCAAGAACGGCCCATTCGTCCCCCCCCTAAGCGTCAAACTCAGCCCCGTCCGCTCCTTTGAAATCGTCTGAACATCCCGCAGCGGCACGTCCCACTCGCTCGTCAGCTTCTTCGCCCGCACAAGCATGATTCGGCTATAGGTCAGCATCACCACCACGTCCTCGCGCGGCAGCTCAAGGTGCGCAATGTACTGCTCGTCAAAGTACTTGCCGCTGTCCAGCTGCTTGAGCCAGAACTGCCCAAGCGCCTCGCGCTGGTTATACGGTCGCACGATCCCGTCTGCGGGGATGAAGCGCGTCAGGCGCACGCGCTCCAGGCCCTCGCCGTCGAATACTGTTGTGGTGTTGCGGATTCCCTCGCTGACGTTCGAAGCAAGGTCGAACACGCCGATGGCTGGCTTCGTAGCGAGCCCAAGCACACCCTTGCCTACGCCCTTGAAGAAACCTGCGAATCCTTCTTGCTCGGCGCCCTCGAGCGGCTTGCGCGCAAGACCGCCGACTCCGCTTGCCAGACTGCTGACGAACGAATTTGCACCCGCTGTCACGCCGTAGAGCGCGTGCTTCGGTCGGTTGCGCGAGCGAGTCATGCGTCGGCGATCCTGGAACTGTTTGTCCATCGTTGCGGCGACAAGGCCCTTGGAAATACTGCCAGTGACCTTCGAAAAACTGTCCGACACACCGAAAACGGACTTCTTAACAAAGCTGGTGGCACCCTTGGCGATGCCGATACCAAGCTGCTCGGGCTTGTCAGACATGATGAAGCCCTGATAGGGCTCGTAGAAGATGTCCGCCACTCCTGAACTCAGGTTGTTGAACAGACCAACGGGGTTGCCGAGGAAATCTGCGGATCCCAGAATCTTGTGCACCTGGTACAGCGCTTCTTGCGAGTAATGCGCAGATATATTCTGTGTCAAGACTGCTGCCGATACTCGTGCATTCTCCAGCATCAAGGCGTTGAATCGCACAGGTGCGTCGTTGATATTCCCGATAGCCATGGTAAGCACATTGAGGAAGAACATCAGTGGGTTGCGCGACGACGTCTTGTCCTCGACATTGACTCGCTCCGTACGAACGAAGGACAGATCCAGCTGCATGGGCTGGATATTGAGGAGCTCAAAGTAGATATCTTGACCCTGCTGGAGCTGCTTTGGCTCTGGGATGTCGAGACTCTCGTCGCAAAGCGTCCCTTCGTGCGTTTCTGACCAGCTAGCTCCCGGTACCTTTGAGAAGTCCAGCAGCGCATAAACGAAATCCTCGTCGATTTCCAATGTCATCTGTTGCAAAAGTAGCGTAGCGTATTTGAAGTAGAGCACACCGTACGAATCGTCCTTGACACGCGTAATCTGGGCATGGAGAGAAGGATGCGCCTCGGTCTCGGCGTGCTGCTTTGGAACAACACTCGGATATATAATCATCGGGAAGATGCCTCCGTAAAGCTGGTTGTCGATCTGGATCCACTTAATGGACGCGGAGACAGTCTGATACAGGGGCGACTCGCTGTACCTCAGTGTGAGATCTCTGAATGTAATATACGCGAGTTCGCTGAGTTGACTATTGACCAGCGATATTCCGAATCCGGCGAGTTTAAGTTGCGCCCGGAATGTAATATCGGTATCTTGGTCCTTGACCTCAAATCCTTCGGTGACGCTCGTTGCCGATTCCGTAGGCGACCTCTGCTTGTACATACTCTTTGACGGCTTGAAATTCGACAGGATCAGGGTCTGAGTTGGCCCATCGGCCGCGACATTGAGATCAATAATCTTTTGCTCCCTGGAATGTTTCGCAGCGGGGACCTTCATTGGTATCAGGTTTCCAATCTCAGCCAGCTTGATATGCCTGTCTTTGCCATTCGCACTGATGATGAGCTCCTTGAGCTTGGCGGCAGGGTAATCCCACGCATATGGCATAATGCTACGCGGCGGAAGTCGATAGCGGATTGGGCGCCAGCCTGATCTGTCCTCCGTATCTTCCTCGTCAATGTTGGGATTTGCTTGCCAGAACATGAATTCCATGTCGCTCTCGTTGCGCATAGAGAAAGGCCAGTTCTTGGTCTCAATGCTGAGGTGCAAGAAGATAGTTGCGTCTTCCATCAGAACCTCAAGACGGACGAGCTTCTGTCTTTGACCGACCTTGGCAAGCTTCACATGCGTAGTTCCAAGATCAGAGATTGTGAATGGAGACGACCATTGGTTGTTCAGCCCCGGGAAGCAAAGACACAGTTGCTTAACCGCCGACTTTTGAAGGAAGTGCAGAGCCTTCAGTTCTCCCGGCTTCAAAGTCATGAGCTCCGACGATCCAGGTTCCCTGGCACTGATTTCCTCGCTCATGCGATTCTTCAGCACAAATCTCGGTGCAAGCGTAACAACCTTGGTCATCTTGTATTTCCCGTCCCCATTCTCAATGCTGATTCCAACATGAATCTCGGTATTTTGGGTTGCCGACGGTAGAACCACGTCGATTGTGCTGCCAATGGCGTCGAAACTTTGCGGTTTACTCCAGTTCGACTCTCCAACTTTGAGGATGACGCGGTTGCGCTGGTCATCGCCACTGAATGCGAACATCAGAGGTAACGCTTTATGGTCTGCATCATCACCAAGAAGATCGCGCACGACCTTCTGTCCAGCGGCTGTTCGCGCTTGCTGAAGTAAGGACTTCGCCTTGATGTTGATATCCAAGCCCGTTTTATTCAAAATGACATAAGGACTGTAAATCGTGAGTCTAAACGCTCCACCGCCATCCGGAATCCTGTAATAATGCAATTGGAGATTGAGTGGTAGGCCTTCGTTGTCTTTACAAACAAGTGTCGTCTCTTTTCGGAAATCGTCAGAATCATTAGAGTTAATAATGGCAAACTCGCTAGGCTTGAAAACAGTATCTTGCATATCGATGCTCAAAAGTAATAAATGGGATAATTCGACAACGTGCACAGGGCTGAGACCACCCTTTCGAAGGAAGTTCGTCCAGTCCTTCTTCGTGTTTTTGTCGTAAATGCGATATTTGAAGTCGTAAGGTAGCAAATTCTCCAACTCGATTGGAGCCGAAAGGCGGATTCTCATGTAAGGATATATACTATGGGTTGTTAGCTAAATTCCCAAGGAAACTGGGTCGAGTACTTACTTGCAAAGAGGATTACTCTTATCGTACACTGCATTCATTTGGAAATAAAATGGGGGAGTCTTGCTGTCGCTTTCTCCCTTGCAAGTCATCGTCCTGGTTGGGCGCCTCAGAAGGTCGCGCCACCACAGTGACTCTGTTGACCAGGAATATCCGAATCCCTGGTCTGGTCGTACAAGAAGCTGCTTCAGATATGCAGCTCCAACTGGCGCCGGTTTGCTTTCTCCAGGTAAGATCTTTTCGATCTTAAGAAGATGACCCTCCTGGGCATCAAACACACCCAGCTCGACTGGAATTTGGGTATTGTTCTCCACCAGCAACGGCGATCTGAAAGTGATGTACTTGACGTTGTCTTCCCCGAGCTTGACTTCTACAAGCAGGCGATGCAGAATATTATCCACTCGCGGCTTCAGGTTGTAGAGGAACTCTCCCTCACGATTAACGGGGATCTTATCAATGCTCTGGAAACTGCTTCCTTCAAGTACAACTCCGACAATCGCTGGTTTAACATCAGTCGACAAATTCTCACGCATCTTCTCCCAGTTCTCGAAGAGCCATGGGGCCTCCTCTCCATCTTGAAGCTTGGCGGACATCGCATCTTCATCAATAGAGTCCGATTCGGCCCAGACGTTCATTTCGAATCCTGTGTAATTTCTAATGCGGTACGGAGTATCAACGCCGCGAGGCTTAGACAGGACGTCATCGTCTGATCGGAGGAACGTGACGGAATGCGACGCCAGAGCAATTGTAGCCGAAGTGATGGTCAGTTCCATCATCTTCTTGGAGCTCAGCTCGAATGCCATGCTAGGAGGATTCTGCTTCCTCGACATGCGGAAACCGAGCTGCCATGGCTCAATCAGAGGCTCCCACGACGACTTGGAAAAGTTGTAAACGTTCACAAACATATCGATGGTCGTCCCGGCAGCAAGGTCGCTTGACCAGTCTTTAGCGCTTGCCGTGAAGTTGTTGACGCTGAGATCAAGAATTGGAAGTTCGTGTACATCACCCAGAAGGACAACTCTCAGTCCCTCAAGAGTGGCTGTCAGCTCCTCACGCTTTGGAGGCCCTGCCTTAGCCACAGTACTGGATGCATCGCCGTCCAGCTGGCCTTGACTTGCGCTGCCTACGGACTTGGGCCGTCTCGCTAGAGTAGACGTTGCTCGGCCACTTGCGGTACGCTGCTTCAGAGTATTGGGACGACCCTTGAGCTGGTTTGCCTTTTTGGCCGAAGGAGACTCCTGGGGTTTCGCTTCGCCGCCCGACAATTCGGATGCCTTGCCGAAAATCTGCACGGCGAGTAGGATATCACGCAGCGACAATCGAAGAATCAATGGCTGGATGTCGATGTGAATACTAGAAACCTGAGGTTGCGAGGTATCCATAGACATTGACAAGTTGAAGTCATCGAGAATGCGAAGACGTGTGTCCTCGAAACGGTCCATTCTGCAAAGGAACATACCCATCTCCGACACCTGAAGTGTCAGAGCATGCTGCTTAGACATGAGGATTTGCTTCGTCCCCAGTACAATGGCTTCAGAGCTGGCGCTGATCGGGTTTGCAATCAAAATGATCTGGGCATCAACGATATTAACCCTGAAGGAAATCGTCATTTCGTTGTTATCCTGTGCTTGAGGCGTTTTCTTTCCAGAGCTAGCCCTTCTGTCCGACTTTGGACGCTGACTGATTTGCCGCGAAGAAACTTCGGCTTCGGCCTCTGAGCTCTCGTTTGATTCTTCCATTGTGTCTTGCACTATATCAGAAACTTCAGGCTCATCAACTGTAAAGCCCTGAGTAAGCCACGACTGAATGGCAAATAGATGATCCAGCGCAAGGATGACTCGGGGGCTGTCAATCGCAGCCATGGCGATCACATTCCGTTCCTTCCCACCCGAGATTGTGACGCTGGCCATAAATTGCTGGACTTCCTTGTTCAAGGATGTCATAACCTTCTTGTATCTATTGGTTTCGCTGCTTCTGCTGTCTTGTATCGTGAACGATTGGATTGTGAGTTCAGATTCCAGTGACCCATCAGTTACCATAGAAAGCTTCACCGTGGTATCATCCAGAGAGAACTTCGACAAACTAGCCGCCTGGATATCCGCGATT
Source organism: Pseudogymnoascus sp. VKM F-4516 (FW-969) (assembly GCA_000750815.1). NCBI lineage: Eukaryota > Fungi > Ascomycota > Leotiomycetes > Thelebolales > Thelebolaceae > Pseudogymnoascus > Pseudogymnoascus sp. VKM F-4516 (FW-969). The sequence goes on from JPJZ01000718.1 coordinate 65,559, forward strand.
GGTTCGCCATTTTCGGCGCGAATCATCTCCAAGCCAACGCTGGGTACTTTGAAAGCGAAGTCCAATTTTACCCAGCTTTCAGAGTCAATATTAAGCTCCGGGCCAAGATCGACAGGCTTCTTGTTATCATTGTCATTGCTAGCAAAGTCCGGGTCCATATCAGCATGCTGGGTGAGTCTGTTGGGTAGCTCATCGATCGTCTCCTGTTCGATGGCATCCTCATCGGCTGCAAATGCGGCAGGAATTGTGCGAGCCAGTTCCAAAAGGAACCTCAGTTGTACCTGTGTGATTTGCAAGTTGAGCTCCGTCATATGGCCATCAATTTCAAGGTCGGGTCTCTTGACACCCTGCAAATGCTCGGCATATGTGATTGCGAAGCCAAGGTCAACTTGGTCAATCATCTCCAGCTCCTCGGTCCGATCTTCCCCGTAGTGGAAGTCGGAAGTCAACCTGATATTCCTGATACCAGCCGAAATCTTCATACCGATGGGAGAGTACGCGGAGTCATCGAGCGGAACGAACTTGTTCTGGGCGTAGATCTCTCCAAGATATGCGGTTATGACATCTCGGCGTGATATACCCGATTCCATAACGCGAGGAAAGACGATAATCGGTGTCTTGACCGTGATATTGAAATGTATCTTGTTGGCATTCTGCTGGATCTGAGACGCCTGGTTCGCGGCTGCCTGACGAGCAGCATTGAAGATTGCCTGCATCTTTCCGAACTTCACGAGGAAGTTGAGAATCTTGCGGAATGGCTCGGAGATGAAGTTTACCTTGACCGATCCGGCTTGGAGGCCAAAAGAAGAGTCGTAACCTGGGTATGTTTCCTTGTTTTCAGGGTCAAATGTCTCATAGCTGAAATCGGCCAGGTCTTGACCTTGGATAGACACCAATTCACGCATCTCGAGCGGCGCACCCTGGTCAATATCGTCCAAGAGCGACAGATTGCCGAGTTTACCACCAATCCTCATTGTCTGGCCCATCAGGAACAATCCCAGGTCACCAGCCATCAGACTTAGCGTTGCAAGCCTAATTCCATCATTATTGAGCACCAGTGACACCTTCTTGAGGCTGATTTGTATTCTTATTTTCTCCGGCTCTGCTGGGTTTTGAGGTTTTGCAGCAACTTCATCTTCCTCCGATTCGTCTTCAGACTCTATGGCAGGTTTCTGATCATTCCCATTAGGGTTCGTGAAGGTTATGAGGATGAAGTCCAGCAATGTGAGAAGTGTTCTCCTCGTGACAATTAAGTTGATCGTCGATATTGCGATGTCGAGGTTCGTCTCAATCCCCGAATATTTGGTCATGAACTCGGGCGACTCCCTCTTGATCCTGGCATATTTGACGTGGACAAGGGCCTTCTCTTCACCGCCCTCGTCAGCGCCCTCTCCCGATGATATTAGACGCTTGAACTCAGGTAGAGGATCCTTTTCCACATGATCATCCAGCGAAAGAGATTGGAGGGACACTTCTGCCGTGATATCAAACGGCCTGACCGTTACGTCAACACTGAAGTGCTCTGCGACGAGCTCTACGAGTAATTGGTCCGCTTTCTTGCCGTTCGGGTCACTTCGGTACAGGGAGCCCTGGAGTCGGCCGATGCTGAAGGACAACTCAAAATTTCGCTGTGCGAGTTTGAGGTCTTCGTCGGTTTGTCCGATGGAAGCATCTTGGAACACAGCTTCTTCGTCGTCATCAAGATCGGACTCCTCAATGACAACAGCTTGCTGAGCGGCGAATGGGAAGGAGTTTGACTGTCGGTGAGATTTCCGGCGCTGAGAGAGAGAACTCTGTGCGCGTGGACGCTTGACATCCTTTGAGACTGTGGCAGCTGAGATACGAGCAGGTTCCAATGACCTCTCTAGTTCTTCTTGCTCGTCTTCAAACTTGGGAATGGCCACGTTAACAAGGCGCATAAAGCTCTTCCACTTGGCATCTGACGCCGAAGCATGAAGTACGGGTAAGTGCCCAGCAATTCGTATTTTCGGGATGTTCGGCGTCTTGGGCACAATGGATAATTGTACCGTAAATTCAACGTTGATGCGGTCAACGACGTGGAATCCCTTATCCCCAGTGTCTCCAAGGCGCGCTCTCGTCTCACTTACAGACGGGCCAATGAGAACTTGGGTTGCTTCAAGCTTAAGCTGGAATTTATCGTACATCAGGCCCTCCAAGCGCTTCAAGTCTTCCTCGGTATACGTCTGGTTATGCTTAGACTGAATATCTCGGATAGTCTCTTTATCCACCAACTCGCTGTTGACGCTAATGTGTCCAGCATCAACAATCAAGCAGGTGGTCCTTTCTTCCTCGATATTTTCAGGAATAATGATTAAAGGCGCTTGCAAGTCCAGCTTGGCGTTTATCGTCTTGTGCTCTTCAAGAGCGAATTCCAAGCCGGCTCGTGTCTGCTGTCTAATGCTTTCTACCGTAGCACCTGCGGTATCCATAAGAGCGTATATGGAGTCCATGTGCCTCTCCGGTGGCCTAAAGAATTTAACGACCTCCACGATAAAATTAGGGTTATAAATGATCTCCATAGACTTCAATTTTGCCGTAACTGCTAGATCGGCACTTTCGTCTAGAGGGTGCTGTTCGAACTGGAACTGGAAGAACGGCTCCACGGCAGTCTCGGGCTCAAATTTAGTCAAGCTGGTGCTATCATCCGTTGTTGGTGAATCCTTCACTCTTATAATCTGTGGGTAGAAGCTGTTCGCGGTCGTTCCATCATTGAGACGAAGACCACCTAGGCTTACGTCGGCGAGGAAGGAGTCAGGCCTTTGTAAGATTTTGGCACTGAAAGAATCAAAGAATAGACTGAGGACCTCCACCGCCGTATTATGGGAGTCCCTCTTCAATGTAAAGCTACCCAACTTAAGATCGGCTTCGATTTGGAGCTTAACGGTCTCTCGAGGCAGGTCGACGCTTGCCGCGATTGCGTTTTTCTCGTCCCAATCAATAGCCTTGTACAGTTCCTCGCGTTGTTCTTCCGTCATCGTTGTCGTCTCATCCTCGTGACTCTCCTCTGGCTTGGAACCCCACGCCCATGCCACCCATCCTTGTGGCTTTGGGGGTGGGGCTTTCTTGACACCGATATTTTCTTTCTTCAGTTGATTTCTAGCGAGGGACCTCCAGAATCTTAAGTCTTCGTACGACTGTTTCCACTCAAGATTATTGAGGTCCTCCGTTTCAGTGGGGGTCATTGGTTGGTCTCCCCTCTTTTTCTTGAACAACTCAATGTAACGGATTCTGTCATCTCGTCGCTCGCGGAAGTAGTCCCACGACCAGCGACGATTCTTCTCGTGGATTTTGCTTAATACTGCGTCGGCAGCAAAACGCAGCCATGCACGAGGGTCTTCCTTAGGAGTTACACCTTTGGGCTGTAGTTTCTTGTATTCCTGATGCCGCATGAAATAATGGAAAAGATCGACCATCATGAGGGCATCTCTGTACTGGTCATCATCCAGAATCAATCCAATCTCATCAAAGAGCAGGCCTGCTTTAATCTTTGGTCTGGTGATTTCTCCAGAGGTGTCCATTTCGATCTTTGCGCGGCCACTGACGGGTTTTAATATGAACTGATGCTCAGTATCGTCGCTCTGCTCGCCCTTAACGATCAATTTCTGGAATTGTTCCATCATCTGCTCGTGGGACAACACTTCCGCGTCTTCAGGAACCTTGGCTTCTCTTCCAGTGCCCATCAGCTTTGTATCTGTATTGAAGTATACAGCAAGAGCCTCCAGGGTAGCGAGTTTATGCGCAACACCAACTGAGTTTTGTATGTATGTCGGGTTCCATTCTCCATCGGTGCTCACAGCGCTGAATCCTTCCAGCGTAACACCGAGCGCAAATGGATGTCCAGGGGCGGATATCGAATCTTCGTATCGGACGTGAATGTTCTTCACGGTGATTTGGAGGTTGTTCACGATCGTCGAAACCAAGCTCTCGGTAAAGCTCTGGCTCTTCTTCTGCTCCTCCTGGCTGAGGCCTTCTTCGTTCCTCTCTTTGAGGATGTCTGCACTGTCGAGCTTTTCTATTTTGACAGCTTGTCGCCTCCGCTCCTCCTCCTCCTCGTCGTATTCCGCATCCTCCTTCGGCGCCGCAAGAAGGTATACATCTTCGATAAAAACTTTGACTGGTTGGCCGCGGAGGTTCGACCATGGTATCGTTAACGTCAAGGCTCCAAGATGCCCCTCAACCACATTTATCGGCAATTTCAGCTGGTCTAGAGCTTCTCGCCTGAGCTCCAGGTTGTGAAGCTTGACATCTCCCGACCAGATCCCGACTTTCAGTTGTCCTGGGTCGAAGTTCCGAATGTACATCCCCAGGAACCGATTGAGGAGACCGGCTACCAAACCTTCCAACATCCTGTATTATTGGTGCCGTAACCCGGGCAGGGACAATCGTAGGGTTGTTTTTTAGGGTCGAGTCGGATGTTGTCTGGGTCCTCGGGAACAACAGTCGCGCACTTGGACCGGAGTCGTCGTAAAGGATTATGGGCTTCAATTGCCTCACTTCGTCGTAATTCACCCTTGAGGGCTATGTGGAATGATTCAGTTCATCAGGTGCTGAGCTGTTGGGAGTATCGCGACCCCTCCTTTGGAGCTAAACTCGGGACGACGATCTTGAGGCGCTTTCACGGGCAATGCGAACCGCTAATAAACAAGAAAAGTGCACAGTGGTCTCCGCAGCAAAGTCAAGAGTGCGCTTGTTGATTTTCAAGATATCAGAGTCGCGTTTGTACAATAAAATTCGTGATCATTAGCAACGTAGGTAATTGTTGCGCTGCGTGGATAAGACTCGTCGTTGTTGGCAGTACCAAGGTACTCGTTGGTTCCGTACTTGTTACCGTTTACCGTCCAGTACTGTTGATTCTCATGTGGTTCCTTCTGCCCCAGGCACTCATAAGCCTTTAGTTGTGGTCCCTGAAATTCGCTTCTATCCTGCTTTGGCGTTGGTATCAGAATGTATGACGTAGACACATGAAGCTTGGGCCACAACAAACAAATATGTCGTAGGGAACGATGAGAACATCACTTTTACCCAACCTCCCAGGAAATATATAGCTTAGTCTTTTGCAAAGTATCATCCCATATTTTTATTATATATCTCAATTTAAACCCTCCCAAGATACCAATTTGAGTGTGCACGTTTCAAGCTTATACACTCCTCCACAATACTCTCGATAACGTAGGAAAACAGTGGGCGGGGTAAGATAAGAGCATCATCGCAAGCTTCCGCCCCTCAATATGATTCGCACCACAGCAGCAGCTCGACCGATTTCTCGAGGACTCGCAAATGTAATTTCCGCGAGGGCTGGCTATGGCCCTGCTATACGCAAAGCCAGTGTCACAACACAATTCCACTCCTTGGCGGCGAAGAGGCCACAGCCCGCAGTCCCACAATTCCGGCCCGTCCTTATCCCCCAGTTGCGATATGCAACGAAGACGGGTGTTCCGAAACTTGATAAGATAGACGTGGAGGCTGAGAAAAAAATAGCACAGTCGAAGCTGAAAAGTGACCCCGAGGCTGTCACGACTGACTCCAGCGTGCGCCATGTCTTTGAATCCAAAGGCCCGATGGTTGAGGAAGAGAATAATGAAGTTCTCAGTGGGCTAAAAGAGGATCTGGTAAGTTTCGACCTTGAGCCCTTGATTTACTTTATGAATTTTAGAATGGAAACCTGTAATTTGGAGCATTATCTAACTGCCAGTAGAATACGATCAAAGACTCCTTCGCTCTCCGTGACGTGCCTCGAGAATCGTACTATCTAGGAGCTGCTGGGACGCTTCCTTATATGGCTACGTCTCTAGCGACTTTATATCTGAGCTATGGCATTAACCATGTGCCGCGTGGGTCGAGCTTGTTTTTCCCACTTGAGACCGCGCAGCACTACTTGGCAGTTATAGAGCCCATTCAGATAGGCTACGGCGCTGTGGTAAGTACTATAAAACAGGCAACTATGGTCCAAGCTAGGTCACTGCTCATAAGTGTTAGATTCTTTCGTTCCTTGGTGCAATCCACTGGGGTCTCGAGTACGCCGGGTACGGTGGACATCAGGGTATGAAGCGGTTTGCCATTGGATGTGCTATGCCAGCCATAGCTTGGCCAACCATGCTTATGCCGCTCGAGCAAGCCCTGATAACGCAATTCCTTGCATTCACCGGTCTATATTTTGTCGATTCTCGCCAAGGAGTTCGCGGCTTTGCTCCTTCATGGTACCCAACGTACCGCTTCGTGCTTACTTTCATTGTAGGCATCAGCATCGTTGCTAGCTTGATTGGCCGCGGGCAAGTGCAGTTCTTGGGGTCTGGCAAGCCGACCCGCGCTGACAAGATGAGAGAGCTGAGCGAGATGCAACCGGAGGCTCAGAGGGAGGAGGAAGAAGTTAAGAGAAAGAGAAGGGCCGCTGAAGCTGCAGAGCAAGAGAAGAAGAATAATGAGAGCAAGAGCAACGGCAATGGGAAGAAGGCTGTGAGTGAGACTGAAGATAAGGACGACCAGGGTAAGAAGGAAAATAAGGAGAAGAAGTAAAAAGTGGTTGAGTTGCTGGACAACTGGTATTTCTGGTAACTGAACGACGGTGTTTATCGACTTGCTTGCCCTGCCCGGCTTGAACTGTATATCATTGTTACGGCTCTATAATTAGCATTCTCTATCCTCACATTATTATCTCAGCTATACTATTTACTTTAGTTAGTTAGCTGGAATTATATTTATTTATTATAGTATTCACGTTTATTTATTATAATAGTTAAAAAATGCTGCCATTTTTAACTAAACCCACCCAGTAAATAAATTATCAGAATGATTTTTTGCACTATTATCCATATAATCTAAACACTCTATAAAAATATTAAAGAGTACATTCCACAATGATCTATCTTTTAGCAGCTAGGTACGGCGGCACAGGCCGTAGCCAAAGTAGAGCAAGGCACGATGGTAGAATAACCATCAAGGTGAAATACCAATTTTACAACTACCCAAGATATTTTTAAGACGTGTTTTGATACCATGTGCAAGAATTGTTCAGCCTCAGATTGGCGACCAGTGAGCAATTGTTATATCAGATAAAGAGAAATAAATGCTCGTATATTTTAATGAGTGCTGGAAATGAGACGTTTCATGTTCGCATGCGGATTGCGACACTAGCTGCTGACGGAATTCGGTAGCACCGTGGCACCGTGGCAGCGGGACAACGTTCGGTGGGGCTTGATGCGGCTGATGGAACCTCGAAATGCTGCTAAATAATTGACAGTGCACCTTCACGACTGATGACGAGTGAAGAAGCAGTATAATCACCAGCAGCGCATCAGTCTGCTTACTCGAGATTTGTTCACATACAGCACAACTGCCAGGAAGCGAGCAATCGACAGCGCGCGACCCCTACGGGACTATACCGATCCTTTCGATGTACACGACCCTGAAATCGCACTGATTTACTGCGCCGCCCATTGAACGAAATGCCACGACTGCCTCAGAACAAGCCATTCTGAAGGTTGAAATCTGGCGATAGAGCCTCAGAGATTCCTCTCCTGGCAGCAATTGCTCTATCTGAGCTTGGTACTGGACACACGATCAGATACAGCGAGATAAATAAAGCTGGGGAACCCAATATGCCCGATGTAAGCAGTATCAACCAGCCCCTTGGACAGGGGAAACCAAGCTGACTCGAACTCCCTCTAGTCGTAACATAATTGAAGACGTTTGCAACGCGATTGTCGCATGTCGACCAGCATGTTCTCATACTTGAAGCCTCACAGGCGCAACCCCTCATCGAATCCTGTATCCCCCATTTCAGACCGGCCGCACTCATTTGAGCGCTCTTCACAGCTTACCCCGGAACAACACTCGCATCCTTACACATCTCGAAAGCCGGACGGTAGCAGCGCACCAGAACGGCCTCGCACACCATCAGACAACCCTCCATTTCTACCTCCAATTGCCCGTGTTTCTTCCCCCGAGAAGGAATCGCCGCCCTTCAACAGGCAGAATGGCGCAGCAAAACAGACCGAGCCGAAGAGCTTCGAGCAGGTGCCCATAACACGCTTGCCTAATACGAGTCGATATTCACAAGAACCACCTCCATACCCCCCTCAAAACAACTATGGGCAGTCAGGCGGGGGCATGCACCAGGCGCCAGGGCAGAGTCAAGGGGGGGGGCGATTGCCATTTGTAACTTCCGCAGACCTTCAATCGACTCACGCCCATGTCGCCCGAAGACCAATGGGAGCACGAATGCCGTCGCCACCACCAACGCTGCCAGCGAACCCAATATCAACGTTCGACGCATCGCAGAAGAGCTCTAGCAAGACGAGGCTGAATCTTCTGAATCCCATGTCGCTGCTGGCGCGCCGCAGGACGACGCAGCCTATGCCACAACTACTGCCGGTTCCAACTGGAAACTTCCCTACTCAACTTAGTCCGTCGGATTACGATCCCCGAATCCGGGGGACCAAGGTTCACGACTTCAGCGCGCCGAGACCGAGACCTACCGTCTCGCATGGCAAGCCTGAATCAAAGGCAGGAAGTGGAACTACAGCGAAGGCCCAGGTTGATACTAGAAATGAGAAGCCTGAGGAGGAGGAGCGGAGCCCACATACACCCGCTTTCAAAGAGGATTTCGAAGATCAGCAATATCCAGCTGCTGGACCCCATGTGCGAAGAGCGAGTGATTTCTCTGATCTGTCAAAGCCACCACAGCCGGCATACGTCAGAGAAGCACAGTATTCCAAAGAAAGAACCCCAGATGCGAGCGCCGCCAAACCTGATGCCCCGCAAGCCGAAATAGCACAAAGCCAAGCCAGGGAAAGCCTGCAGAGCGTTGGCCCATCTGAAAATAGCGACACAGGGCTACCACACGACGATGACACCCAAACTATCAGACAGGCCTCGATAAGTAGCCGTCGGAAACATTCAAAATACTCATCAACATCCTCACAACGTCAACTACGAAATGCATCTCTCATTTCGAACAGAGACAGTTCATCGAACATGAAGCATATGAAGAGCAACTCGTCTAGATTCAGCTTCGACATGATCGGAGCAGCTAGCCAAGAAAAGATACTGGAGGACCGGCATAGAGAAAAGGCATTGAGAAAACAGAGTGAAACCCCGGAGCCCGATATTGGAGTATTTGATGAGGAGGAGGATTACGATTATGAAAATATGATGGACGACGATGGATTGGAAGAGCGGATTCCTGGTGTTAATGCTGACATGGACGATGATGAAGACGACTACGATGACATGTTCAGCCACCAGTTTGGTATCGGTGGATTTACGTTGCCGACGACAGCAGCAATGGGATCACTCGATCCTGGGAGCGATTACACACCGAGAGACTTGGATGGAAACCCCATTAGCCGTGGGATGTCGAGAGAGCCCGAAAACAACGCACAAGGAACTTCGCAAGAAGCAAGTGCAATTAACTATGACGATGATGACATCTCCACAAATACAGCGCCGAGTAGAGAATTGAGTGGCCTAGGGCTGGGACACCTCAGTCTCGACCAGGAAGCTGTGCCTGTCACCGAACCTCTCGTCCCTTATAGACAATCTCAAATTATCGTCCCGAAGAAAATCATCGAGGACGACGATATGTACTTCGATGACGGCATGATTGACGGAGACGATTATGATCCAGAGGGTCCGGCGTTTGATGAATCTATTTTCGACAACGATGATACAGATCAATATGGCCGCCCCCTGGCCCCATTGTCTTCCCTCCCCACTTTATACTCGCCACCCCTAATCAACACGACGACTGACTCACTGAACCTCAGTAAGAGAGAAAGTGCAGACTCTCAAAATCAGACCGCACAGCAAGATCCGTTGGCAGCGGAAGCGGACCCATTGGCAGGGCCGTCCGATGCTCAGCCTCAGCCAGACAGCCCAAAACAGTTGCAGCCGGCTCCGAGTTTGACACAAGATACACTTAGCGCATATCAATCGGCATTAGCAGCCGCAGCATATGCGGCAGCTGCAAGTGGCAGATTTCGCCGGGATAGCACACCAGGATGCAATATCGGTGACGAGTATGAGGGCAACCCCAACGAAGCCAACGCCTACTCACCAAGCGTGGAAGATGACTTTGACTACGACGACGCCTTTGAAGACGACCCAATCATCGCTGAAGCGAACGCCGAAGCCCTGGCCTACGATGATGACGGTTTCTACAGCCAAGAATTCGGCTTCTACTCAGCGCCTGCTGGGGCCGAAGCCCTCTACGCAAATGGCGGCTTTTTCGGTCCCCGTGGAGTCGAGGGCATCATTAGGAGCCAGAGCGGACGTGTGCGTGAACCGAATCTCACGCCTATCACCGAACGCAGCGAGTACTCGAATCGCAACTCGATAATGAGTCTACCGCAGCTGGCGGGAAGCATGGGCCACGGATCTGCATCAGTGACCAGCCCTGGCCTTGCGCAGCTCGCGGGGCTCTTGAGCGATCAAGAGGATGAGAATATGTCGTTGAGCGCGCTGCTCAAGCTGCGGCGTGGACAATGGGGAGGAAGTCAGTCGTCGTTGCCTGCTAGCGGGGGAGGGAGCCCCTCGGTGGCGAGCCCGGGGGATGATCATAGTTCTGCGAGTCGTGCGGCGAATTTAGGGCAGTGGCAGCAGACACAGATGGGATCTAGTCCCTCGGGCCAGCTCGCACCATGGCAGCAAGGCCAAGCAGGTTCGAGTCCTTCAGGGCAGCTGGCGCCATGGCAACAAAATCAATCGGCTTCTAGTCCTTCAGCGCAGATGGCGCCATGGCAGCAGCAATCGAGTTTCAGTCCCGGGGAAGCACGAGATCAGTTTCAACAGGGAAATGCATTGAAGCACGGTAGGAAGGGAAGCACATTCTCTCTAACTAGCGACTATGGCCGAGACTCTGAGGCAAGCTCGCCGAATGCAAGCCCAGAGACGCAGTTCAACCCTCAGATGAAATCTCAGTTACAGACACAGCAGGGACCAGTACAAACTGTTCATCGCAGTTCCACTACTTCCTCCCGGTCTAATATCCAGTCAACATCCAAACTGGCTTCACCCAGCTCAACTCATTTCGATCATGACTCCATATCTTTCCCTCAGAGTGGCAACAAGCCCAAAGAAAAAGGGGCGGAGCTGAAGAAGCACCGCCATACAGGAAGCAGCGACAGCATCTCGTACATGAAAGAAGAGGATCCTGTCACAGGGGAGCGCTGGGTCCTCGAGCGCCGCCGGACGGCTGAGAGCGGCGAGGTGGAGCTGTTGGAGCGCGAAGTCATTAGCAATGGACGCATATAGCTTGTTATTTTTCAGGAGTTTTGGAAGTAATCATGTGGTGGCATTAATAACCCCTCGATCCCGGTTTTATCTACAGGACAGGCGCTGGCGCATTATGGCGGTGAGCGGATAGGAAGGAGGCCGGAGACATAGGGATATGTATTGGAGGATGGCAGCTTGCAGCGTAAGACCTGTGCGCACATAATAGGAGAGGAAACGTAGAAACGTGCAGAGGGGCTGCGACGTACATCATGGCGGGGTAATGGGGTAATGGTAATGGCGGGGAGATCAGAGGCCGGGTTGGCTGTGACTATGAAGCTCACCGTCGGTGCTCAGACGAAATATGATAATATAGCTGCATGATCCACTCTACATCGAACACCCCATGCCGCCCAGCAGTTTGAGAAAAATGCACAAGCACCGGTGACCCTCTGCCGAGCCCGCAGCCATCCTGCCTATAAACGACAACACAACGTCCCTGCGTCGGAAGGAGGTATGGGGGCCGTGGCAGATCAATATTACCCGCATCGGCAGTCAGCATCAGACGACAGCTCAATCAATCTGTACCTCATCCCATCCCGTCTTATCGATATCTACCCACCTCCACCGTGCGCGCCCGAGAATCCAAGATCCTGAATCCCCGTCCCGGAGTTATATGATAATGCGCGCCTGCATCTCGGAATATAGGGCGGGCGCTGGCGGCTGAATGCGCCGGGTCGACGTGGAACAGGGGTCAGCAGCCGCGAGGGAGGGTAAGTTTTGGCGACTTCTTTTAAGGTTTATGTATCGGGTATATATGGGTAATTCGGAGTTTTGGAGCGATAGAACGAAGACTTGAGGCTGTTAACTGCGGCTGTTGGCTTGGGCTTGTGGGGTTGGATGTGGGTCTTGGGAAGACGTGCTGGCTCGAAGGGTCAGTTATAGGTTGTTGAATCTATAAATTGTGCCTCTCCCCATTTGCTGTCCTCGGTGTGGCTGTCAGAGCACTGCCATGAACCCATGCAACCGTTTACTTACCTATGTTCCATGCCCGATATCTCCGCCCTTTATGGATGCTTGATGCTTGCTTATGGACGACGATAGATCTAGGTTGCCCTTGAACGAACAAAAGCCTGTGAATCGAAACACGACAAAACCGGCAGATCGAAGCAACTTTCGACACTCGGATTAGGAAGCTCAACAAGTCGGATTGAAAATAGGGACAATGGGTTTGAGGAGGATTCGCAACATGAGGTCCGGGAACCAACGCGCCGCGGCTTTCATATGCAACTAGGACCGGGAGACTTGCTGAACATGGCATTCCCAGCACTTGCATGATGCGTGATCCATGTGAATACGAGATCAGCTGCCCAGAGCTTTGGATACAGAAAGGCGCCGAGCTGACGATGAAGCTGCGGTGATACCTGTCGAAATATCGAGGAAACGTCCAGTCGAAACATCTGGGAAACGCCCACTCGAAACATTGAGGAAACATCCTTCGAGTGCAGCAAGAAAGGGAACTGAACAAGAGGAACAGTACTGTACTTGCCTTGGGGGCAGAAACTCACACCTGTCAGACACGCGTTCTCTCTGACATGTGAGAGAAGGGGGAAAAACGACATCGTCCAAATCTCTACCGAGGTAATTCAAGCAAGAGATTGTACAAAAAAGCGGCCATTCTTCAAGACTCTTTCTTCATCATCCTTCTGTTAACTGTGATGAAAGGAAAGAAATAAAACGACTGAAGCTAAGAGAAGCTGTTGTCTCGAGGCCACAGCACACCGAAGAACAACAAGAAACCGCCTTAGGTTGCCGTTCGTGTTAGAGGCAGCCATTGGAGGAAGTTGGCTGCTACCTTCCAGGAGCTTTCTATTGCAAGCCCCGAACTAGACGTGCCCCCTTTCTCGTGTCTGATCTGGGCCAGGAAATGATATCTATCTTTGGAAACAATATGTGGAAATGAGGTAGACTGGAATGAAAACCGCACATCGCCTCTTACCTCGCTCAAATTACTTCCGCATCTACGGACACCTACCAACGAAAGCTTACCAGCTAAAGAACCGTATTGAAGGCGTGGTCAACAAAACAGAATCTCCTTTACACCGCCACTATCATCAAATATGGACAAAACAACCGCGCCTCTGGGGCTCTTTGCGTCTAGTCCTTCAAGCGCGCTTGGCAAATGCCAAAATTAACTATTGGCTGCCGAGAGAGCGTCCGTTCAAGCCGGACTTCAACTAGGCTACTACTGTTTCACTACTATTGCGCCCTGAGGCTGAGCTATCTATGCTTTGATGCCGAGTGTCCCGCGTGTCGCGAGCGGTTCCCACTTCCATCAATTATTGCTCACGGTGGCAAACCACCACCAGCCTCTGCCCTCCTCAGAAACTCATCCAGAATTACGGGGTGGCCGAAATCAACCTCTTCGACAAACTCCTTGAACAATCCAGCCCATCTACCCATAGCCTCGGTTACCTCACAGTTTGCCTCAAACCCCTCTTTTCGTCTCGCCTCGATGATAACCCCTCAACCTCCTTTGGTTGCTTCTCCCTGTCACTCATGTGCAAACGAGGGAAATCGTCATTACCCGGACCCCTACAGTCCGCATCAGGTGCGTTTTCTTGTATGCAACGCAACCTCAGTTCCTAATCCAGATGGATGTGTTGCAACCACGAACTGATGGCTCCTGCACACCGCTATGCCAGCGCAGCCATCACAACCTCAAGGACCTGGTTCATGCAGCACACGTGATGCATCTCCTACATTTGGCGCAGGGCTGCAGCCCGAAACAGACACTGACGCCAGGATCGCGGGAAATGTCGCAGGCTGAGCGCGTGGGTATCTTCAGCTGCACAACGAGCAACAGGCACAACTATGTCATCGCACTCTATTTCTGATAGTGGCACTGACTCTCAAACAATTACGTACCTGAAGCCTCAACAGGTTACTTGGAAGGGCTGGGCCTTGCGACTTGCTCCGTCTCGCCAGTTTCCGCCTACTTGATTTCCAAAACGCTACCCCAGCCTCCCGTAGAGTTTCACCTGACTACCACCTGAGACGTGCCCATGAACTCGCCCACTCATCAAGCAACTCCTGATCGGCAAGCTACTGCACTGTAGAGAGAGAACTGCACCCAAAGAGGGCTGATGCGGACTCCATAAACTCCATAATCTACGAAGCGTCATGAGTCTCGTCCCATCTCATCTCCAAAACAATATCAATGCGCAACGCTTCGAACTCCTTTCGCAACCTCAGTAGTTTGATACGTGGATGAAAAGCGTAGTTCGACAGTGGAGTGGGGGACCTGCAAGCCAGACAGCCAGGCGAGACCTTCCCACGGACTAGAACGCCAGTAATCCAACCCATGACTTCTCGAAGGTGGAGCGATGTCTCATCTGAAAGCCAGACGGGAGTAGCGTCCGATGTAGCACGCAAATACACACAGTAAGAGGGCGGGGCTGATTTGGATGCAACCCTCGACGGGTTGGCAGTGGTGGGAGTCTCAAGGATAATTTCCGAGGCGGCGGGTTCCTCATTCGCTGGATCGGGGCGGGGTGATCTGCAGGTGCAGAACGTGGCATCAGGGGGACACCATCAAGCTCCAATGGATCCATGTCTGTGTCTGTGTACCGCGGTGGTACAGGCCCCCCAAACTGCAGAGTAAGAGGGGAATTTCCTTAGGCATGTCTTACCATACAGCGCTCTATCCCGCCTTTACGCCACAGCTTACAAAGTATCAGCGCTGTCGATTTACGAGGAGCGATGAAGGGGGATTGGTGTTTCTCGTCTCACATCCTTCCAAATATCACATCAGGCTCAATGTTGTCATCGTAAATGCCCTAACTTGGTAGCATCGACAATCTTACCCGGACAGAACCGCGGACATAAGAGTCTTCCCCCGTAGGCCGGTTATGCGGCGCAAGAAAAACGGTGCTATGTAAATCCAACCGCGTCTCATCTAATCCACGTTGTCCACGCGCGATGAAAGAGGAGGCTGGTGGGGGTCATTCATCTAAAGTAGGCCATGCACCCGCACCCTGACCCTGCTTGAACAAGGAAACCCCCGTTAGAAAACGAGCTGCTGGGAAACCAGCGTGTCGGACTATGCCAACTAGAGCAGTACTACCCCCCGGGGGCGCGCCTTTCTCGTCAGGAGAGGAGAAAGGATTCCCCGAGTCGGATTTACCCAGCTACCGTCACATCGCCGCAGAAGGCCCGTGGCGGGGCGGAGAGCGGAGGCGGTGGGGTGCCCTGGGAGATAGGGCTTGGCAGCTCGGCAATATCTCCCTGACCAGAAAGGATTGGCCCTCCGCTTCCCTCACTGGCTGGCTCCATCAATCGCGTGTGCCAGGGGACTCGCTGCGGGGAATTTTAGGCTGAAAGTGTTGATAACTGGCGAAGGGGCTTTTTGGCGCTGGTCTGCAGATGCGGTACATGGAGTCTCCCAGATTTGGTTGCACTACTGAGTTTTTTGGGTGGTTTAATTACTGATCTGGATGACAACTGGACGAAGGAACCGAGATGCGGGTTGGGAGGACATTGTAGCGTAGATGATGCCCATTACGTTGTCTTCCAAGTTGCGGATACGGAATAGGGAGTACGAATACGCTTGTGGTCTTACCTGGGCCCAATGATCGTGATTTCATAAATCGTCCCCTCTGTCTGTGCGGCCCAAAGCTGACAGGATTGAATTGCACCCTCAGGCTTTGGTAGCGGACTCCAAGGGGGCCCTGACCCGAGAGTGGAGTGTCTTATGTCCCCCGCTGACTTGACATAAAATTGTTGGATTACCTCTCATTTCTCAGGCAATGTTCTATTTCCGTACAAGCGCTGACGACCCTCTCTGGCCCACCTGTGCCGATCCAACAACGGATAGGAGAAGGGATTCTTCATCTTCGGCAGCGCACAGAAGCCGAACCCGAACCCTATCGGGCATGAGAGTGGGGGGCGGGAGCGGGATGATTCCCGGATGCTCACCGCTGAGCAACAGGAGGGAGGATCCAACGGGCGGTAAGCATGCACTGCACGGCACGGTATTGCTCTGCATTATCTTGAACCTGGAGAAGGCAGATATGGCCGCGTGGGCTTTGCCTGGCGGAAGTTATCGGGGAGCGCCTGCATGAAGCACTGACCCCTCTGCACCACAGCAGTTTCTGCTCGACATGCAACAGCAGGTTGGGGATGGGAAAGACCTGTGTTCGTCGGAGAATTCTTTTCCGGGTAAATGTGAATGTGCATTTGAGGCCTCCTGCGAGCACAGCGTTGGTATGGGTAATATGTGGGGGCTGGTAACGACTGCTATTGGTGTTAAGGGAGGGGCGGGGAAGCGGTAGTTGGCCGCGGGTGCGCACGGTAGATATGTCTGTTGATCTTCCAATACGGCGATGATTGGATCTGATATTCGCAACGATGGGCTCATAGGCCTGATAATGGGCTCTTAAGACTGATTGATGTTCCAAAACAGCTCATACCTGCGTGCTGCTATTGCTCTAGGAGTAAGGATAGCTGTTCGGTCAACTTCCGTAATATGAAGATCTCTCCCTCTCTCAAACAGTCAATCTCTGAACCACAAACGGCATGTTCTCCTGAGGTGGAGTGGAGATCTCGACAAGTGGGATCGTCCTGTCACTTTTACACAAGCGTTAATCGCCCCATATTCGTCCTTTTAACCCTCGTATTCGTGCATCTGTTTCCAATCCCACGCTGTACTACTGGCCTTGCACTCCTCATTACTTGGATAGAGAGGGCCATCAAGTCATAGGGTGACGTGCATAAGCTGAGCAAGATGTTTTTACTGTGCTTTGACGCTGCACCGGAGGTCAGACATTCTCCCACAGACATTTGCAAGGTAGGTCAGCTGGGCTGCTACCCGTCAACAGAGCACTTGGACCCTGTGTTCGCAGGAAAGCTGTTTAGTCCGTTTCGGCGTGCATAGAGTGCGTACATAACTCTGCCCTTAGCTGTTTCGGAGGGGTTACGAAAGACAAGGAGCCAGGATGTTGGCCAAAACTCCGCATTCTTCGTGGCGCCAAGTCCTGAATGGATTTGGACGTCCTCAATCGAGACATCGCTCGAATCGATCGTTCCCTATCCCGCTATCAATGGACGGGAATGAGACAATCCCATACCTTCACCGCAACTTTGTAAAAAGCAATTCTTTACATGGACTGGATAATCGAAAGGCTCGTCCCGCCTCCCACTGCCTCCCGCCTGGAAAGGCGGGCCTTGCGCTCCATATACTATGGCAAAGGCCCCTCTATCAACTTTGAGGCTCTCGTCGCCACAGCATCGACCGAACACAGCGAGTTGCGTTTCCTGAAACTAGTAATAAGAGCGCGTCCTGCGTTACAGCCTCTAGAAATAGACTCCCTAAGTTTAACAAGTCCCGTTACAAGGGGTGCTCTAACCCTGGCGTAGATACCCAACGTTTTCTAACGGCGGAGCAGTTTTCTGCCATATTCCCAGAAGCTATCTTCCAAGTAATTGTCCTCCAAGACAAGCTGGAATTACAGGAACACCATCCCCCACAAACAACCTCCCGCCTTCAAAATCTATGTGTCACTACCCTCTCCCCCACCACACTTTCTGCCCCGCGACCCCGACGATCTCAATGAAGATACACCGGCTCTCGCCCCCCTAGCGTTAACGGTCGCCCTGCGTTTCAGAACCATCCCTCTATGTTTCCCCCCCAAAATCAAGAAAATATACCACAACACACCCCGCTAACACCACATCTATCTAGCCCCCGCTCCCCACCCTATCACAATCGCCTCAACGCGAGCAGCCAGCCCCGTTGCGCAATCCCGATCTGCCCCTCCGCGCGCACGGCCGCGATCGACAAAAACAGGCAGGTAGGAGCCCATCCAGGTGCGCGCGGCAGCAAAACCCGCAACATTCTGCCAAAAGCAGCGCAGTACCACAGAATGGATCAGTAGTGTGCACCAGCCTGTGCAGATGTGATAGTTTGTTGGTTGCACAGTAAGCTCACCGCCTCGTCCCGGACCGTTTCGGAGTTTGGATAAATGTCCGGGTGAAGGCGGAGTGCCGTGGTGGCATCGAGATTCGGGGGCCAGGCACTCCCGCGACGTTGGAGTGTTGGTGATGGGGATGGGATGAGGGGGGGAGGTGGTGCCTGTCCTGGCTGGGTGCCCTGGCTTGCTGCCCTGGCGGCGACCTGGCTGGACTGTGCCTGGGCCGTTTGGAGGGGTTATGGTGCTCTGCAGTGTTGAAGGGAGACGCTGAGGCCACCTCGTGACGAGTTATGTAGAGGCCTTGTCCTTGTATTATATGCATGGATAGGGAGGCATGCATGCACAAACTTGTGTGATGGGGCAGTTGGACCGATGCAAGTTGGGTGTAAGGATTTGGGGGTGGATGAGGAGAGCGGGATTGGGATCCTGGGGTCCACGGGCTGTGCGATTGGGGTGCGGGGAAGGGCGCATGGGACTTAGGCATTTGGATTTGAATAATTGCAAATCATCGCCATCCAACAGTGCTATGTGGGAATGCATCGAAAGGACCAAACTAATCAGCGCCACAAGGCTGAGAACGAACGAGCGAAACAGAAAGCGGGCAACATTCACCCTCATCACCATTGACGGAAACCGCGGGTCCGAGAATACGACGCTAGTCTTGGTAACGGGACACTATCCCCCCCCCTATTTCGCACCATTCCGACCTTGGGGAAAGGAAGTGCCAAGCCTACCCCACTACCAACAAGCCTAAAATGGCCGCTGCAGGCCTAGGTCGTGGTGATGCTTACAGTACGGTCATACTAGTAGTTGCAACCCCGGCGAGTCCGGATCAGGGGTACCATCTCGTCAGGGACATGCATCCATGCTCGCCATGCGATACGGAGCTGCAGCTGGCTTCACCACTAAAACACGTACTAAGCTGCCGTGTTTCGCCCTACTCTGATATAGTGCAGTACCACGAGTCGCTCTCGTACCAGACCAGGCCGCGCACTTTGAGAGACCAGCCAGGCAGGAGTGGCGCAGGAATGCGAGGGTATGAGGTGGCTGGGTGCGCCTTATGCCGATTCAGAGCAAGGTGTACGACTACTTGTCATGGCACGCCCTGTAGGCCGAAGATCTGCCTCTATCCCTACCCTTACTGGCACTGGCGCGGAGGTGGGATGGCAGGCTCACGGGATGCGAAAGCTCCGAGAGATATACGAGCCCACACGGCGCAAATTACAGATACTGTTAGTTCCATCGCCGGACGGCAAGACCACCTCTCGGCGCGCCTCCTCCCCACTAGTCGCCCTAAATGGAAGCCTTTAGTGTTCGAAGAACGCCTTAGTGAACCCAGCCGCAGCGACTCTGACGCGGCATCTGTTTGCATGTCAACAGTACCATCAGTCATCAGCCGGTGTGACTCGGTGCCGTCACACGGCATCGTGGTACTTTTTACAACCCCGGATCCCCTTGTCCAGCAACCCGAGATGTGATCCGAACCCCGAAAGCAAGCTTACAGCCTCCCGTCTCACCCGCCCTCTGATCACAAATCTGCCTAAAACCAAGGTACGGTAAGAGCGCACAAACACCCGCCTATAAACTGCGATCTTAAGAACGAAGAGACGAGCCAAACGGCGTGCTTGCCTGCCGGCGACAGCGCTGCGAAGTAGATCACTGCATATCCTCCCTCCCTCCCTTCCTGCAATTGGCCGCTCAAGCGCCCCCTCTCTCATCATGCATCCCCTTCGATTCCTCCGTTCTGGAACGCATGAAGGAAATCTCAGCATGCAGCTTTCTCGTTGCTGTTCGTAATAGCCTGTTTGCAATAATCGCCCGACGCTCCGAGTTTGGCTGTTCTTGCATGCGTCTAGGCTGTTGCAGGGGAAAGGATCAAGCGTTCGTGGGTCTATTTGCAGCTTGTACTGTACTGTGAGTAAGGCGCACGGTTGAAACGGAGCACAACGTGGTTGGAGTTATTAGGTGAAACAGCAGCGAGGGTGTTGAATAGAGGCGGCCTTTACGGCGTCGAAGAACTTTTATTTAGTGCGCTGCGTGAAACATTTGGGTATGGATGGATAGTGTTACTATTCCGATAAGGTTCCTGAAGTTCCATCCCTGGCTTGCCCCTGCAGATAGCGTATTCCAGGCAGCATGCCTTGCTGCAGTGCTACTTGGGATTGTAGACTCTACTTTACCGGCACTCGCCGTGCACTTCGTGCCGTACGGCAGGACTTTTCGGCTACTTGGGCTGTTGGTTGGCTGGGTTTTAGTATAGTGGGAGGGCTAGTGGGATGGATTGTGTTGGAGATACTCGTATATCGCTCCATTGAAGGATCAACGGGTGGACGTTTGTCGATGAAACTCTCCAGCATGACGGGTGTGATGAGAGTGGAGTGAAGGATGGGAAGGGAAGGAAGGAAGGGAAGGAAGGAAGGGAAGACGGCAGCGACCGTAAGCCGCTGTTACCACAAAAGCGCCATTTACGACCTCAAGCCCATTCGAGGCCTTGAAATGATTCCAACCACAGCCCCTCTGCCGCAATCTCTAGCAAGGGTGTGGTCACCACGCGCAGCATATGGCGGAGAGCAACAGGAGGCCTCACAATCGCATTGTGCTAATACGACGTGCCTGCCTTATCATCATGTCGTCCAGTCTCACAGGGCCAACCCCACTGAATAGCCAGTTGCAGCGTTTAACTTACACTGCAGGCAGTGCAGGAGGTGCTGGAACAGCAGCCACTCGGAGGTTTCTTTCCTTGTGTGGACGCTGCACGATATCTTAATTCCATCTGTGATGTGAAGTGTGCTGCGCTTGAGCTGCAGGGCACATCACTGCACGAGACAGGTCTCACCGCAGTGAAGCGGGTGGCCGTACAACGGTGACCACCTCCCTGAATGGGCGAAATATTCCCGAAGGAATCTATGCCGTGTCTCGTGGCGGCGGGATCGAAGAAAAGTACAGTAATGGGCGTTTTGAAGGCATCACCCTCGAATTCGCCATGAGGTAACGGGGTGGAGTAAATGGGCGAAATACTGTACGTACTCTACTACTTCTAAGTACGTACAGTAGCACCCCCGCATGCATGCCCTACCCTACTGGAAGCCGGCTTCCTGGTACGATATACGATATCCGGGGTGCGAGCAGTGTGGATACAGGCGCATAATAGTGCGCTTTTTAAAGAGATGCCATAGGGGGGCCACGCAATCCCAACACTGGACTGGGAAAGCGATGCGCGCTGGGCTTATTACGCTGACTTACTCTACAATTTACAGGTAATTGTAACGCAGCGCGGCACAGTAGTCTGTGTTTGCAAGCCTCCCAAGTGTCTTGGGGAGTGGTCCTGAGCTGTCTCTACCGCCAAAACGTGGGACGTGGAAAGGTGGGGTAGCTGCTTGGCGGGTGGCTTTCTCGGTGTTAACGTGGAGTTGTGGGCAATAGTGAGGTGAGCAATATCGACAAGACAATAATGACAATAATGCCCAGCCTTCACTCTGCCTCACCAAGGCCAAATAAGCACTGGGAAGAGCATCCAGGCCACAGTAGAAGGACCCATCTCATCACGACCCTGCCAATATTCCATCACAAGTGCTCCGTGGCAATTCCAAGGCACACCCACACTGTGCCGCCGCTGCAAGGAGGGTGTGTAGTGATACGCCATGTATGCCTATTTCACAAAGAGACGTATAGAAAATGCACCAAGTGCTTATGCACGCCTCCAGCCCGACACTGCGCTCTGAGACATATCGAATGTCTGACTTCCTTCAAGAAGGATCTTCTCACCAATGCCTCCGCCTAGCGCCCTGCACAGGAATACTAAAGCGTATACAGTATTCCCAACCACAGGTTCATTCCCAGGGTACAGGCGCCGCCTTGTCTCAGGGGCCACCGAATAACGACAAAGCATGACTGCGAGAGCAACACTCCCAAGTCTCATTTCGGGACATCGTATACAAGGGGGCGTTCCTGGACCTATCCCGATCGGGATTTAGGCTGCTTAAATTGTATCCCCCTTCCAGTTTAGGGCCTAGGAGAGGGAATCTTCTCAGCGCCCCTTCTATGTGTACCAGATGGGCAGCATTCCATTCTGATGTTGATATTGTGGCAGAGCTATATACGGGGGTGGATGGTGCTGTAGAATACCTGTAATAATGGTGCTTATACGCCCGGTACCGTACCTGCAAGGGCGGCCGCTGTCTTCGGATCGTCGGTCTCAACGCCTCACTAACAAAAAAGCAAGGCAATCCTGTTTCCAGCAAGCAGGGCGCATCAAGGGCCAAGGACCGCGGCAAACCCAGCGCTTGCCAGAAAGCAGCTCCCAAACCCGAGTTGCCCGATCCCGCGCGCTGCGCTCCCAACCACGGCCCCGGTGGTCTGAGATCCCAGCCGCAGCAGCGGCGGGCTTCGGCAGTGCGTCCAAATCCCTTCCTGCGTGAGGGCGGAGCGGAGGAAGTGTACCACCTGCGCCCCGCCCGGCGGCCGGAGAGACGGTTTCGGGCTTCGGATGAACTGGAGCCCTAGCTGTGTGATGAGCCATCCTCCTGTCTTGGATGTCGTAACTACTCAAAGTAAAGCCTTGAAGATCTATGAGAAGGGGGGTGTGGGCGTCGCTGTTTACGATATTTTGGGAGATGCGTAATTTCGAATGCCCCCTTACGTAGAGTGAATAGTGACCTTAGGGGTTAGTTAGTCTGCTCTTCAACAATGGTAATGTGCGCCTTCCAAGGCGGAAGCCACGCGGTGCGGCGCTAGATCGCAGGCTATGAGAGCGAGCCTATCCAAGTCACGTTAATGCGGTTCGAAGGCCAGACCCGCGATCCGCAGCCATCGCACGCCCGCCCACATAGTGTTAGATTTTGAAAGGTGTTGAGGATCTCCGCGGACCTTTGGGGGCGTCAGTCAGATGGACGCGAAAGATTAGGTGGGCGTATTTAATGCGCTGAGGTCATGGTGATGGGCGGTGCGGGGCGGCTGGAGGGCGGGGCGGTGGAGGAGAGAGAGAGAGTAATCGCGGCGCGGAGTGGAGTACGGAGGAGAGAGTGGTGAGGATTCTAGGCATTTAGTTGAACTTGTCCTGCTTAGGGGAAGATAGGCGGGATATGAGATGGTGCTATAGGAAAGCGAGTTTATGAGTTTATGGTCAGGTCTTGAATCACGTATCTATACGACCGGATCGACGAAATTTGTGGGAATCTTGCTCGGGATCGGGGGCCTATTGTACATGAAGATTTCAGAGGAGTGAGACAAAACAAATGGACCTGAATCCCGAGTGTTGGCCCCTTGTTGGTGACTAGTCCAACCCCGACGCAAAGGACTAACAACGCCACGGCGACCCAAAGATAGGCTGTAGATGGTACGGGGGGTTTTGAGTCTCAGAATGCATATTGACCAAGGTGGACTAAGCAAGTGTACTTACTCTATTGTATTTAGGATTGTATTTAGTATTGAATTTTAGTTGTATTTAGTACGGAGAAGAGTGAATGCGAGATATAGGACTTTTGAGTGGACTAGTACAGAGAGTGGTGTAGAGTATTATGCTATGTAAGACTGCGTAAGAGTGCTGCTGTAATAATTAGTGGGATGGGGTATGTACAAGTACATGTCCTTTTGCGGATATTCGTGTTGGATGGTGGAGTACACTCGGTAGTTTTCCCTACGAGCAGCAGCCCTTCCTTACCTTACATACTAGTAGTACTCCTACAAACGTACGATTTCTCTATTTTCCCTTATTTCCTTATTTCCTATTTTCTCCTACTCTCCCAAATACTCCCCCTACTCCCCCTACTTCCCTACTAGTCGCACTCTTTAACTCCGTACCACTAGGATTGTAATATGGACTGGACGACTGCCACTACGGAGCACCACTAGTACTGTATTGTGGACTGGACTGTACTGCGACTGCACATGTGGGTTTTTGCAAAGTTGACATGACATGACAAGGGTAGGCCATTTCAAGGGGCTATAGGCAGGGATAGGGATATATACTTAGGACATGGACAGGGACAGGGACAGGGCTTGATCGATTCTTTGCACCCTTCCACTCTTTCTATAGTATACTAGTCCACTCTACTAGTGAGTATGAGCTAGTGGTAATGCGCGAGTTGCTTGGAGCTAAACCGTGGTGCAGCCAAACCCCCGAAGTGCCATTTGTGTGCCTTTTCGTGCCTTTAGACTACCACTCTGCGTGTGAAAAAACGTCTATCACGGCATCCATACACCACCCCCCCTTCCTTTCTCCCCACCCAAACCCCCTCCCTCCTCCCTCTCCTACTCTACTACTCTACTACACTTTACTAACATGCATCTTTACTAGCGCATCCATTGATCCATCCCGTTCCCATACTCTGCACTATTATTTACTATCTCCGATCTGTCCAAATCAACCGTATTTCCAATGCACTCCTGTCCCCCTAGTCAACAACAACAGCCCCCCTCCCCATCACACCCCCCTCCCATCTACCGTGCTCTGCGTCTCCCAAACGCTCCATCCCTCCCCTCCCTTGACCCTCTTTCTGCAGATCCACTCTTGATGGCTCTGGCTGCGGATAGCCACGCTGTACCCCCAGCTCTGATCTAAAAGCCTCCAAACAATCCCGCCACAAGAAGACTGAGCTATACCCCGGACCTGCTTCTATTATAATACAACCAGATCCCCATTTATTCCGTGCCCGCCCCAGCCAACAACCTGTGAGACGTTTGATGCCAACCACACCTATCAGTCTTGCATCTAATACTATCGTCGCCGCTTCAGATCTAGAATGGAACTCATGGAGCTGGTTGAGAATGAACCCACTGTTCGACCTTTCCAATGCGAATGGCCGTCTTGTCAAAAGGTCAGTCACCGCTTTTGAGGGTTCGCATGACGACGCCCCAAGATCCCCGCTGCGGGTATGGAGGGATGGCAATACTAATGGCGTGCAAATAGAACTTCAATAGAAAATCGGACTTGCAAAGACACTTTAGAATCCACACCAACGAACGCCCTTATTCTTGCTTGACAGTGGGCTGCAACAAGAGCTTCATACAGAGGAGCGCTCTTACTGTCCATATCCGCACACATACTGGTGAGAAGCCGCACCAATGCCAGCAATTAGGATGCGGCAAACGGTTCTCAGACGTGAGTGCCTCCTCCGGACTTCCTCGCCTTTGGTCGTCTTGCTAACTTTTCCCAGTCATCGAGTCTCGCTCGCCATCGCCGTATTCACACAGGCAAACGCCCATATAAATGCGCCCACGAAGGGTGCTTGAAGAGGTATGCCGCAGAGGATCCCCCCCCAATTTCAAAGCCTAATTCTCCCCAGCTTCTGCCGCAAGACTACCATGGTGAAGCACCAGCGTCGATCGCACCAGCGTGGCGGCGGCGTCAACTCGTCCGAGCTAGAAGACGGCGACACCTCAGACTCTGATATGGGAGAATCGCCATCCACCCCCCAACTTGTGACTCAGGCACACTGGCCTCAAGACCTCAACACAGTCATCACCCACCACGTCGTCCAGAGCCACCAAGCTATCCAAAGGTCCCAATCCTTCGCTGAATTCGGCCACCACAACAACCAACCCTACGTTAACTCCGAAGTCTACCCAAACCGCCACAGCCTCTCCGAGAGCCCCCAACACTACCAACACCGCTCCCACTCCCTCTCTCTCCAGGACCAGCGCCACCCCCAGGAGATCATCCAGCAACGCCAGCCCGCCATCCACCAACAGCACCCTTACTTCATCTCAGAACAAAACAACCCCGGCGTCGCTACCATGAACACAAACCCAAATATCCACATCCAGACCTACATGGCCCGCCCCATGCCAGACCGCCAGATCCCATACTCCGCCTCCGTCGACGCCAGCCCAGACGCTTACTCGTCGCTCTCTGCTCGCACTCCCCCTCCACCAGAACTTTACTACGCCCACCAACAGCCTATCCAGCAGAAGTTCGAATACCCAGTCCACCAGCAATCACCCATCGAACAAGTCCCCGTCGTCCAGTACCAACAGCATCAGCAGCAGCAGGCGATTCCCAACCCCTCCCCGGTGGCACCGCAGCAGCAGCAACAGCAGCAGTTCCAGACACCACAGGAGCAGTGGTACGCGCAGGCGCCGTTCCAAGAACCGGTTGAGGTTATCAGCGCGATTAACTCGTACACGAGTGCCGGGCTGTACGATCCGTGGCAGGTGAAGATGGAGGCCTTTGAGGACCCGACGATGCAGTTGCCGAGTGCGAGGTGTGAGAATCTCTGATTTGAGGTGTTAAAAGCAAACAGGTGGCCGACAGAACTGGGCCGATGAATAAATACACATATACATACTCAAACAAGCATAGGCGGAAATACATACTAGCCACCGCCTGGCACCAAATACACCTCCGACTCCGACGACGTCGATGAAGACGATAGATACACAGAAGTCTTCACACTCACCTCGACACACGACTGCACAGAATTCCGATTATTATATTGATGACCACGCACGAGACCCCGAACTATCGACTCTATTACGTTCTCCTAATGACAGGGCCCGACATAATCACGGCCACCTCACCCGCACCTTCGCCATCAACCCTATAACCAAAAAGCGTGCCTTCCACGGCTCTCGCGAACTATTTACCTCTTTACTGCTGTTTTGTCTCTTGAACTGGCGTCCTTTGCTTCCTGTTGGATTGCAATGTTTTGTTAATGCGTAGCGCGCTCGCGTTCCTTTTAGGGATACGCTGATGACGGCCTGGGTGGATGGTTTTCTGCTTTATCTTTCTCGTTTGGTGTTTTTTCTATGACTGGTGGGAAAGGAGGATGGGGGATTGGTGTATAATTGGGTGGGCTGGTTGGGGGAAGGTGGGAGAGGAGGCGGGTTTGCATGTATGTACTAACGAATACCCTGAAGCACTTCGTCGTTTGTTTTTCTCTATTGTCAAATGCTTTTGGCGATTTTTTCGAGGGAAATGGGTTTTTGAGGTTAGCTATTTTTTGGGATGTAATTATAGTTGAGAGAGGATTTTGTAGCTAGTTTGAAGGGGGATGAATGGCTGCAAATACAGGAATGAACCACATATGTTTACGAGATGCTTTATTTGACTATGGACTCTGTGAAGCGTGTTCAGCATAGTGAGGAGTCGAGTTTGTGAAGAGATCTGGAGATGCCGGAGTTAAACCTGTGATCTCCTCGGCAGCCCGGATATACCAACATGTTTGCAAGCTTAGACTTTACAAAACTCTATTAATTCCGTCTAGAGAAATTATATATGGGAGCGGAATTTATCAAATCAACCCTCAATACACAGTAACCGACATTTTAACTCGCCCATATATATCTTTCTGCTCGTCATTACGAGGTTCCACTATCCCCATCCCCGATCGTCTCCCATCGATCTCCTAAGAAGCCGCACGGACCATATATGCCGTGCCGCCTTACCAAATCGCGTTAGCACCTGACCCCCGAACAGCGGCGGAAATGTTGGTTGATGCCGACGTACTCGAACAGTCGCCTCAACATCACCGATCTCGCGACGACACGCACCCCGAACGGTCTCAACAACGGGCCGGCCACTCCTTTAATACCATATCAGCGGCCGTTTTCTCCTCCGATTTTATATTTCGTTTATTTCCTTTGTTCTGCTGGGGAGCCAGCGCCTTAAGATGGCGTTCCAGGCTTCTGCCTTGCCGGTGAGTTTTTTTGGGATCCCAACCACCTGCTCCGCGCGAGAGCATAAGGAGAGGGTTTGAGTGGTGTGCTAATGTGTGTGTCTATAGAGCGTCGCTGCGGCTACGACGGAGCTATGGCCATCGATGGTTAATGTGATGGGTGCGCCGTGGCGGAATTCCGGGTCGAGGATACAGTCGCAGAAGTCTAGGCCTGCGCAGCGCTCGGAGCTGGCGCAGCCTCAATCGGCGACGGTGATACAAGTAAGTTCAAGTTTGGACCTTACCTCCCTGTCCTATCCGGGCATATGTTCAGTGCATTGAATACTGACTTCCTTAGCCATCGAAACCTATCCTCCCGGAGTGTCTCCAGAACGCCCGCGGCCTGACGTCGTCACTTAGCGAATACCGAATTGCCGCCCAGACACCCTTCAATGCTCGGGAAACGTTCTCAGCAATGCGACAAGGCACCTTCGCCGCTGCGAACCCGCTCGCCCGTCGTCTCCCGAACAAACCCTTCGCATCCAGGCAAATGAGCAGTATCTCCGCTTTCCGCCTCCAACAACCTAGGACACCTTTCACCCGCGTTCTGAAGCCCCAACAACGAACCGTCTTCGGCGCTAACACCTCGCGCAACCTGCTGGCGCACATGGAGGAAGTGGCGAACAAGAACCCCAACAGCGCCACTGCGCAGAACGCTTTCTACCAAGCTCTGTTGCGCGCCAACATGGGCGCTATCGTGGTGGAGCGGTATCAGAATGGGCATTTCGCGTCGAATAATGCCTGTGAGGCTGCGTACCAGAAGGCACTGTCGAATCTTGGTAACGCTGGTAACGGGCTTGGTGCTAATGATGGAGGGTTCGGCGGTATGGCTAATAACGGCGGACTCAACAACTCTCAACTTCAGGCTATTGGACAGGCAGTCGCAGCGTCGTCTCGTGGCGGCAATGTGGGTGTTTCCCGTGGGAGGAACGATGTGGGAAATGGCGCAAAGGAGAGCCCGCTCTACGTTGTCGTCGAGGAGACGATCGGCAGTGTGGTCTTTAAATGGGTTAAGCTCATGCTGTACTTCGCTTTGTTCACCTACGTCTGTTTCGCTCTGATTACGGTCCTGGTTGAGTCGTTAGGCATGTTTAAGAAAGTGGGCAATGCGAAGACGGACAACGAGGCCAAGGCAGAGCACCAGAAAGTGCGCTTCTCCGATGTTCACGGCTGTGACGAGGCGAAGGAGGAACTGCAGGAGCTTGTTGACTTCCTCAAGAACCCCGGAAAATTCTCAACTCTCGGTGGCAAGCTGCCAAAGGGTGTTCTCCTTGTTGGTCCTCCCGGAACCGGAAAGACCCTACTCGCACGCGCTGTGGCTGGCGAGGCTGGCGTCCCTTTCTTCTTCATGTCTGGTAGTGAATTCGATGAGATCTACGTTGGTGTCGGCGCCAAGCGTGTCCGTGAGCTCTTCACAGGCGCTAAGGCAAAGTCTCCTGCTATCATCTTCATCGACGAGCTGGACGCCATAGGCGGAAAGCGTAGCGCCCGTGATGCATCGTACGCCAAGCAGACTCTCAACCAACTTCTTACCGAACTCGATGGTTTCGAGCAGAACAGCGGCGTCATCATCCTCGCCGCGACCAATTTCCCAGAGACACTCGACAAGGCCCTCACAAGACCGGGTCGTTTCGACCGAAACGTCGTTGTCGGCCTTCCTGATGTCCGCGGCAGAGTGGCAATCCTCAAGCACCACATGACCAACGTCGTGAAGGGCGCCGACGTCAACCTCGAGCAGCTCGCGTCCGGCACCCCTGGCTTCTCCGGTGCCGAACTCGAGAATGTCATCAACCAGGCCGCTGTGCACGCCAGCAAGGCCAAGGCCCAAGCCGTCTCGATGAAGGACTTCGAGTGGGCCAAGGACAAGATCCTCATGGGTGCTGAGAAGCGCAGCATGGTCATCACGGATAAGGAGAAGGAAATGACTGCCTACCATGAGGCAGGCCACGCCCTGGTTGGAATGTTCACCAAGGGTGCAATGCCGCTACATAAGATTACTATTATGCCTCGTGGACAGTCGCTAGGAATGACGATGCACCTTCCAGAGATCGACAGGTACTCCAAGTCCATGAACGAGTACCGCGCACACATCGACGTCTGTATGGGTGGTAAGATGGCGGAAGAGATCATCTACGGCACCGAGGAAGTTACCAGCGGCGTCGCAGGTGTAAGTTCCACTTCATTATTCCCGCCGTAAAATATCCCCACTAACACCCGCCTAGGACCTCCAAAGCGCCACCCAAATCGCCTACTCCATGGTAACCCAATTCGGCATGTCCGACGCCATCGGCAACGTCGACGTGAGCTCCAACTACAGCAGCCTCTCCTCTGAAACCAAGCAACTCATCGAAACCGAAGTCCGTCGCACAATCGAAGAAGCACGCGTACGCGCCCGCGCGCTCCTCGTCGAACGTCGCGCGGAGCTAGACTTGCTTGCCAAAGCGCTGATCAGCTACGAGACACTCGACAAGGAGGAGGCCTTCAAGGTTATCCGCGGAGAGAAGCTGGAGGGCAAGCTTATCATGCCGAGCGGGGTTATTAAGAGGCCTGAGGGCCCGGGTGAGTCGGCGCCCTCGGAGCACCCGTTGCCGCCTATTCCAGGGAGTGCACCGGCGGCCGCTGAGGGAGGCGGAGAGCCGCCAAAGGGCGGGGTTATGGCGTGAGTGAGTGCGCGGAAACCGCGGTTGAGGAGGATTTTTTCCTCGAAAGAGGCGGGAGGGATGCGGGAAGAAGCACAGAATTTGAATATCTGGCAATGTGCACCGCGGAGCTCTAAAATGAATGGGGATGCCGTGGCAGGATAGCGCGGTGAGCGTGGAGGCATTAGACTAGCCCCAGCGCTGGGGATGTTTCCTTTGTGTGGCTACTCTACGTTGGAAGCATGGGGTTGGCATAGCGAAAACTTATCACAGACCACGTAATTGTGGTGGTGGGCGGTGCATGTAGTAGTTGTATTTATAAAGGTTTACTTTCCTCTATTCTGTTTGTATTATACTGCGTGATATGTGCAGCGTTCGTCTATGTCTATCCGGTCCTCTTTGGCCTGTTTGGTGTTGAGGGGTATTATGTACTCGGAACTCCGTGTCATCTGATGGCGTTGGTATACCCCCCCGTAGTTATTATGACGCCTTATGTTGTAAAATCCACCCCTTCCTCGCCGAAAAATCAGTTGCAAAAGCCACACTCCTTCCTGATGTCATCCCCATCGCCCCAGAAACCATAACGCCTCAAAATTCCTCATCCTCCATCCCCTCCTCCCACCCCTCATCCACATCCTCCTCATCCAACTCCTCCAACAACGCATTCCCAATCCCACTCTCCTCCTCCCCTCCATCATCCCTATAATCCTCCGCCGTACTCTCCGCATCCCCCCCATCATCCCCCTCCTCCTCCACCACACTCGGCGCAGCACTCGTAGCCTTACTCCCCGCACCACTCCCCGGCCCCTCAAAGATGCCCCTAATAGCATCATAATTAATCCTCTTACTCCATGTCCTCTCCTTCAAAACCTCCACCGCCGCCTCCGCCGGCGAACTCGCCGCCCTAGTCTGGCCCTCCCCAATCCTCGGCCTCTTCACCCTATTCCTCCTAGCCTTCGGGGCTTTATCCGCAATCTTCTGGTTATACAGTTTCACCGCCTGGTCACGCAGCCAATCTTTATTGGCGTTAACCCAGATATGCTCTTTGATCGCTGCCTCAGCTTCAGAGAGCAGACAGTTCGCTACCTCGGGGTCGTCGGCGAACTCGGACTCGTCGACGTCGGAGGTCATGGGGATGGAGACCTGTGGCGCCTGCGCGTACGCCAGCATAGCGTGGACCCTCGCGCGCTGCTCGGCCGTCGCGAATGCCTTCGCGTGCTCGATGGTGTGTGGATCCGCAATCATCTCCGAGATCTCGTCTTCGATTTCCTCTTCATCGTCTTCCCATGCCTGATCGACGACGGAGTTAGCGGGCGGGGTAGGAGAGGGCGCTTTGCCGTTTGCTTTTGGTGGCGAGGCTGGGGAGGCTGGAGAGGCGGACGTCTTGAGGTCAGTGGCCGCGACCATGACGGCTTCGGGGATGGCTTCGCCGTATTGCGCTACGAGACGGTTGAGGGAGGCGTCGTTGTCGGTGTTTTCTAGGAGGGCGGGGTCGATGGGGATTGCACGTGGGGCAGGGCGGGGAGGGACCGCAAAGCCGTCTGCATCGCGGCGGACGGCGCCGGAGGGGTTGATTTCTAGACCGGGGTCGATGGAGGAGGCGACGCTGGACTGGCGGGATGCTGAGTCGAGGATTCGCTGGATCTCGGATTCGTCCTCATCGCCGTCTGGGTTCTCGAGAGGGTGGCGCTTGCGCTTCCGCTTCTTCTTGTTCGCCATGTAGGATTCGGATTGTTGGTAGAATGCGGGTGGGTCGTGGGCGGACTCGAGGAACTGGTTGCTCAGGAACTCTTCGACGGTGAGGTCACTACTCGCTGTGACCTTGAACTCCTCGAGACGCTTTTGGATGGTTGCAGTGGTGACTTTGACAATGTATACGACTTCCTTGACCGTGCGACGGAAGTTGTGCATTCGCGCGGCGAGAATGAGACAGGCACCACAGATTCCGGAGGGGCGACGACCCATGACCATCCAGTCCAAACTCATGCGCTGGACGAGACGTACGGCTGATTCCGCAACCTTGGTGGTATCCTGGCCGAACTCAAGTTTTGTTGCGAATCTGTAGATTAAATCCTCTGGCAGGACCGGCATAATGCCGTCCGCACTAATCGAGATCTTCTGGTGCAATGCTTTGAATGTGTGACCGAGCTTGAAAACATTGACCTGACAAATCGTCAGTATACCCCTGGATTGGCAAGGGGGACCAAACTTACTCCACACGAGTCCGCAAAATCGATCAACATGACCCTACAAGGTCGCTCCTTACGCGCCGCCGTATACAGGCAGACAGCAGCAACAGTGTTCATCCTCCTTCCCTGGATGAAGTTGTTCATAGCGGCAAGCTTGAAGATCTGCACACCACTGTTGAGCACCGACTCTGGGATCTTATGTTCACCCGCGAAACCCTGCATAATGCGTTTTCCTAGCACTCAGTCAGTATTCGTATCCCTCAATTCCTTCATAGATTCTCACATACCTTCTCTAAGTGTCTTCTCCCTATCTTCCGTTCCCCCACCTGCCCTCTGAAACGCAGGCCCCATACTCTTCGCCGCTCCCGACCCCGCGCCCACAAAACTTCCCTGCACAACAGCCGCCCCCGACGCGCTCTCTCCAAACTGAATCTCCGACACTATCGTCGACTCCTCCACGATAGTACCGCAAGTCTTACAGATTCCATCTTCGATCTTGGGCGCGGGACACGTCTTATTGGGACACAGGCGTCGCGCTTTGGCGGGGCCAGCGGGGGGAGGTGGACGCGCGACAG
This sequence comes from Pseudogymnoascus sp. VKM F-4516 (FW-969), assembly GCA_000750815.1. NCBI lineage: Eukaryota > Fungi > Ascomycota > Leotiomycetes > Thelebolales > Thelebolaceae > Pseudogymnoascus > Pseudogymnoascus sp. VKM F-4516 (FW-969). Next base: position 98,815 of record JPJZ01000718.1, read on the forward strand.
GTGTTGGGGCGCGGATAGGCTTGATGCTGCTGAGGGGGTTGGGCCGTTTGACCTTGGGGGGGTTTGGGGTGCGCCCCATGGTGGGCGATGGGCGATTGGATTGGCAGCTTCTTGGGGTGCTTGGCTGGTTACCCCGCAATGTAGATATAGTCGTGGGGTTATCGGAGCTGTCGTGGTAATTGTGTGCGTGTGTTGCAGTGGCTTGAGAGCTAAATAGCTGCACTGATCAAAGTGATAACTTTTTGGATGGCGATGTTTGCGATGTCGATGGATGCGCGTGTGTGGTGATGAGGAGGACGGTCAAGAGTCTCGAAATCGGGTGGTGGGCTGGTTCAGATGAAATTTCCTGGCTTGTGGGGATTTGGCGGTCGGGAGGTTAAGCGAGTTTTTTTAAACTTTTTCTGGAGTAAACAGCTTCGCTTAGTTTGGTGGGCGACGATTTGACAGGACAACAGCTCAGTAAATATTTGGTAATAGAAAATATGGAGCTGGGAATGTAATATTGAATTTATTATTTTTAATTTTATGGTATTTTTAAGTGCATATTCGCATTTTGAAGACATAGGTCTGCGGTTCAAACTCGGGGATCCAACGTTATTCAAAGAGATGTCTCACAAGCGAACCTGATAAGGCGCGGGGTATTTATTTGCCTTGGGCTAAAAATTTGTCGTGGGGAAAAAAATTGTACGCAAACGGCGCAATGGAGGGGAATAATGAAGCCAGAGCTCCGATATATAATGCCTCGCAATTTAAATTTGCAATACAGTCAAATTAGATATTAGAAAATGAAGGCAAAAAAAAAAAGAATACCGTAGACGAGTTAACTCGTCTGAAGGGTTATAGTCCCTTCGCCCGGAATCGAACCGGGGGCCCCCGGATGATTTGCGTTACATTACAGTCCGATGCTCTAATCCAACTGAGCTACAAAGGGGTATTGGTGATAGGTCACTCCTTATGGGAGTAGATGAGTGCCGTGTGAAATAAACTTGCACCGCAAAATCTCAGATCTCATATCTTTCTAGCTGTGACAACATCATGCCACCAAGCAGTATGCTTGCAACTTCATACATTTCATTATATAGGTCAAATCAAGAACATATTATCATTCATAATAAAACTCTTTGTTCGCCTGCCGTACAATAGCCCCAAACTCCAACCTTTCCTATTCCTTAAATCCAGATATCTAACCCGCAGCAATCTCCTTCTCTTGCTCTTCCCAGTCACCCTCTTCCTCAGCCTCCTCATTCACTCCCATCTCCGCATCTCCCTCCAGACCCTCGCTATCCCACTCATCCACATCCATCTCATCATACTCATCATCATCGTCTTCCTCCTCCTCGCCGTCCTTCTTCGCGCCTGGGGCCTTAGCCTTCTTCTCCTTCCTCTTCCTCTCTACGTTCTCTTTCTGAATCTTCTTTCTCGCCTCCTTCTCTTGCCTCCTCTGCGCCCAGACCTTATCCATCTCCTTCAGCTCCGCGGCGGTCTTGTTAATGTACTCGTGCCACATAACCTTTCCGTTGCATACACCCTCCTCAACCTTGGTCATGCGAAGTCTCATCCGTGGGCCCAGCTCAACAAGCTTGACCGCACGCTTCTCCACACCAGGCGCATCACCCTCCTTTCCTTCCACAGCTCTGGCGCGTTGCCTGGCCTTGCTGTTAAGAACCTTTCTGGTGGTAGACTCCAGCATCTCAACCTCCGCGTCCGTCTCCACCTCGCTTCCAGACGTCGCATCAGTCATGTAGCCCTCGCCATTCTCGCCGCCAATCATGAAATCCGCAATATCCTCCAGCTTGCCCAGATTCGGCAGGCTGGCCTTGGTCTTCTTGTTGTTGCCCTGGTGCAGCAGCTTCTCGGCGGCATTGAGGCGGCGCAGCGGCCGTGACAGACCCGTCTTCTTGGTTGTGATGGCGTAGTGGCGGAGGTTGATGATGTATGTGCCATCATCGTTGGGGTCGATTTCGCGGTTCAGGAGGAGAACGCGGCGGATAGATGAGAGTGGTGTGGCCTGAGGAGAGATAGGTGGGAACAGGGACTGGAACATAGTGGTTGTGAGGGACTCGAGGTGGCGGGGGACTTTGTTCTTTGACTCGGGCTTTGATTCATCGGAAGCTGGGGCCGTGAAGTTGTTCATGACGAGCTATGGTGTGTTAGTTGTAACCATATGTGCGGGAATGCGCATGACATACCAGCGGCGGCGACAGGTATTCCTTTCCACCTCCCTTCGGGTGCTTCAGTGCCTTCTTAACATCCTTGCAGAGAGAGTATTTCTCGACTCTGAAGTGAAGCGTTGGTCCTCTCGGCGTAACTGCCAACCGCATGTTTGTGTTGCCAGACTCCGACCTCGAGAAGAGCATAAGATGAGACACACCCAAGGGGCCAGCCATCGTAAGATAGTCTCTCAGCCTATTCGATCTCCTCTCCTTCAGCCTCGCAGCAGTTCCAGGCTCCATCATCAATCGTACATCCTTGACCAGCTGGCTTACACTCGGTCCCACCTCGCCAGCGCCAATGCGAATAACCATGCTCTTCGGCGTGCGATTGACCTGGTTCGCAGTAACCTGCTTGTTCTCGCCGCCCTTGGCCCCGACATGAGTGCGCTTCTTGGTGCGTTTATGTGCCATTTTTGCGTCGTTTTGCAAGCAGCAGTTGTGGTTTGGGTTATGAAAAGTCGAGAATAATTTCGAGGCTGCAGTAACTTTGCGCTACAAATTAGCGCAGGGATTGCGATAAGCTGATAAAGATTTTCTCCGGAGCCACAACTTTCTTCGCTGGACCGTTACTGGGGACCTTTTGAACGTTAAACACCACAATGTCGTCCGTAGTAAAAAAACGGAAGATCAATAAAGATGGTGCATCTGTGGATGTACCAAAGACGAAGAAAACAGTAGCGCCAGCTGCTCCAGCGCGGAGTAGTAGCTCCCCCGAACCAGAAGCCTCAGAGAAGGCTGGTGATGTGGAAGTCGACGCAGAAGATGTTGCGCCCAAGACATTCAAAGACCTCGTACGAACCCCAATAGACATTTTTTATGCTAAATACTAATCCATTACAGGGTGTAATTGACTCTTTATGCGAAGCCTGCGAATCTCTTGGATACAAGAGCCCAACCCCGATCCAGCAGGAATCCATCCCCCCCGCCTTAGCTGGACGCGATCTCATCGGCCTCGCAGAGACTGGTAGTGGAAAGACGGCGGCGTTTGCCCTGCCAATTCTACAAGCTCTGCTGGATAAACCACAGCCTCTATTCGGACTCGTGCTTGCGCCTACCCGTGAGCTGGCATACCAGATCTCCAAATCCTTCGAAGGCCTCGGCGCTTTAATCTCAGTCCGATGCGCCGTTATAGTCGGTGGCATGGATATGGTCACCCAGTCCATAGCACTCGGAAAGAAGCCTCATATCATCGTCGCCACACCTGGCCGTCTCCTTGACCACCTGGAGAACACCAAAGGCTTCTCTCTGCGCGCTCTAAAGTATCTCGTCATGGACGAAGCCGACCGTCTCCTCGACCTCGACTTCGGTCCCATCCTCGACAAGATCCTCAAAGTCCTCCCCCGCGAGCGCCGCACCTACCTCTTCTCAGCCACCATGTCCTCCAAAGTCGAGAGTCTCCAACGCGCCTCCCTCCGCGACCCGCTGCGCGTCCAAATCAGCACCAACAAGTACCAAACCGTCTCCACCCTCCTCCAGAGCTACCTCTTCATCCCCCACCCCCACAAGGACACTTACCTCATCTACCTCCTCAACGACTTTGCTGGCCAGTCCGCCATCGTCTTCACACGCACCGTGAACGAGACGCAGCGCCTCGCCATATTGCTGCGCACACTCGGCTTCGGCGCCATCCCGCTGCACGGCCAGCTGTCGCAGTCTGCGCGTCTGGGTGCCCTTAACAAGTTCCGTGCCGGTTCGCGCGAGATCCTCGTTGCTACCGATGTCGCGGCTCGTGGTCTCGATATCCCCTCCGTCGATGTCGTGCTGAACTACGATCTTCCCCCGGATAGCAAGACGTACATCCATCGTGTGGGACGTACGGCTCGTGCGGGAAAGTCGGGTCATGCGATTAGTATCGTTACGCAGTATGATGTAGAGATCTGGTTGAGGATCGAGGCTGCGCTGGGGATGAAGCAGAATGAGTATAAGTACGTTAAGGATGAGGTGATGGTGTTTAAAGCGAGAGTGGAAGAGGCGCAGAGGCACGCGAGGAATGAGATGAAGAATCTGCATGAGGATCGTGGAAATAAGGGAGCTGTGCTGAAGGGAAGGAGACCAGCGAAGCCGGGGAAGAGGGGGAGAGACGAGATGGACAAGGAGGAGGGTTAAGTTTGAACTTGCGAATGGGGCTGGGATTGGGATGTGGAGTATGGTGGCATGCACGATTATTGTTATATTCATGAGGCGTCTTGTCGTGCGGTATATGTCCGTAAATTGACGACTGTTTTCCAATATCTTAAACAGGCCTGATGTGATGTCCATGTTGTCTAAACCAAATTGTCATCAATAGTAGATGGAACTCTATAGGTGGTCATTATCACGGCAAGTAAGGGGCTTATTAGATCTGATATTATTTAATGGTATTCTGGGTATCTTAATTAAGCTCTAATGGAGCGACGCCGCAACAGATTCCAACTTTTAAACTTAAGCATGCCTTCGATTAAGCCTTTAACCTGGCGCCGGCAATATCGTCTTGCGAGTCCCTCAGCAAGAAGCTACAAGGCAGTATTAGTAAGAGTCACATTGCATAGTCACAAATAACTTACTTATAAAACAACACAGTCGGAAACACCGTCCCCAGATGCCACAACGCATGGGCATCCAAGTGACCCCCTATCGGCGGAAAGTCCAATAGCTCCAAACTCATCGCAATAATAACCCACGCGACCACAATTCCCGGCCACGCCGCCCACATGCGCTTCGACTGGCGATACTTCGTAATGGAGAAATACGTCCACATCGCGTTCTGCAGGACCCCCGCCGCGATGTTGGCAGCCATGTTGTACGTGTAGTCCCACGAGTAGTACTTCAGGTACGTGACGTGCGCCAGGAACAGGAGTATACACAGCGTCGTCCACGCGCGAACCACGCTCTTAGCCCGCGCGCCGCCCTTGTCGAGGCGGAAGACACGGATGGGGGTGTAGTAGAGGCCGTACAGGACGTTCGCGCCGGCGCCGAAGTAGTCCAGTTCCTCAGTCAACTGGAAGTCGCGGGTGTGGAAGACGGAGCTGGCGATCCAGCTGACCATGCCGACGTAGGCGAGGTTGATGTAGTATTTGCGCAGCGGGTAGGAGGCTGGGATGAACTTGCGGATCTTGTGGAGGCCTTGGTAGTGCGCGGCGTAGTTGAGGAGGGAGAAGATGACGGAGAGGGGCTCTTGCATGCCGAGGATGCGGTGGAAGGGCCATTTGCCGTGGAATTGGACGACGGGGAGGGGGGGGTCATGGGAGACGCGCATGTCGGTGATTATGTGTTGGCAGGTGTAGTCGCATTCGGCGGGGCAGCTCCAGAGGAGCAGGCGGTGGAAGAGGGCTGGTCGCGTGGTCAGTGGTTGAAGCGCAGTAGGAGACGTCAGACTTACCAACGGAAGAGTCGCCATTCTGGCAGTTCTCTTTTTTGCAGATCTAGACACTGGTTAGGAGGGGCAATGGATAGGATGAAGTTGAGACAGTGCGGCGGACCTCTAAGCATTCCCGAAACTCCGGCAGCCTGTCACCCACTGAGGCAGTGGTGGTCCCAATCAAGAGGGATATGACGACAAAGAGAAGAGGAAGTCCCCCAATGTTTTGTAGACACCTCAGTATCATTTTGAATAGTGGCAATTGAGGTTGCTGGACCAAGCCTTGGGACGTTATAGTCGGCTCTTGGTAGCAAATCTTGTTTTAAGGTGGTGTTTCTGTCATACAGCTGCACCCATCACCCATTGCAGATGCTATGTAATGCGGCACAAATCCGCATATCCCGTTATAGCCTAGCGTCGCCTTCGAACGGCTCGAACCGTGGACAAAACTGGTCCCTCGAATCATTAACGGCCATTTGAATTTTTAACGGGCGTTTACAGTGGGGGAATAAAAATTCAGGATGTAAATAAAAAGATTGGGTTCGCCCCAAGTGCGTTAAGTCTTGGCATCATACATTCCCCACGCAAACACCCCTCTATTCTCTCTTTCTGATATTTCTCTCACCGCAAACCTTCTCTCCATTCTCTGTATAAACTCTTGCTTCTGTTTTTTGCAGCGCACCCCCTCTCAAATACCCCTTCCTACCCCTACCGATCCCCAACTATGGCGACCGATCTCAAGACCCTGGCGCCGTCCGAGGCCCATTACTTCAACAGGTACGTGCATGCAGATGTTCGAGAATTTGAAGACAAGCTTTTGCTAATATTCTTGATAGTTACAACCACCATGGTATGCACATACTCAGTGCCACTTATCCTTGTTTCCCTCAGCTAACCAGACTTTTGCAATAAAGGCATTCACGAGGAGATGTTGGTAGCTATGCCCGTTTCCCTGGTGGCAGAAGAGCCTTATCTGACAATTTTCACAGAAAGATGAGGTCCGCACCAGGTCATACATGAACGCTATTGTGCAGAACAAGCACCTGTTCAAGGACAAGGTTGTTCTCGATGTTGGCTGTGGCACTGGTATTCTTAGCATGTGAGTGTCTGCCCTTTTGTCCTTCGCCCATGCGCCGTCACTGACTTCAGTCTCCCAGGTTCGCGGCCAAGGCTGGCGCAAAGCACGTTATTGGTGTCGACATGTCCACGATTATTGGAAAGGCCAAGGAGATCGTCGAGGTTAACGGCCTGACCGACAAGATCACTCTTTTGCAGGGAAAGATGGAGGATGTTGTTCTCCCATTCGACAAGGTTGACATCATCATCTCCGAGTGGATGGGATACTTCCTTCTCTACGAGTCCATGCTGGACACCGTCCTCTGGGCCAGAGACAAGTACCTCGTGCCCAACGGACTGATCTTCCCCGACAAGGCCACCATCTTCATGGCTGGTATCGAGGATGGCGAGTACAAGGACGAGAAGATTGGCTTCTGGGACAACGTCTACGGCTTCGACTACTCCCCCCTCAAGAAGACCGCCCTCACCGAGCCCCTCGTCGACACCGTCGAGATCAAGGCCGTTGTCACCGACCCCACCGCCGTCCTCACCCTCGACTTGTACACCTGCACCGTCGCTGACCTTGCCTTCACCTCCCCCTTCACCCTCGAGGCCCGCCGCGACGACTTCGTCCACGCCCTCATCGCCTGGTTCGACATCGACTTCACCGCCTGCCACAAGCCGATCCGCTTCTCCACCGGCCCACACACCAAGTACACGCACTGGAAGCAGACTGTCTTCTACCTGCGTGAGGTCCTGACCGTCCAGCAAGGCGAGCAGATCAACGGTGTCCTCACCAACAAGCCCAACGAGCAGAACCCCCGTGATCTTGACGTCAAGATCCAGTACAAGCTCGAGACTACTGACGCCACGAGGACCGCCGAGGGCCAGTGCGAGTACAAGATGTGTTAAATGTGGGGAGTGAGTGGTGTTTTTGGGACGGCACCTGGCGGCTTAGAGCGCGGACCGTTTCCCACCTTGACTATATTTTTGTGGATTTTTCGGAATGTGGATGGATGAATGAATGCGTTTTGTTATTAGATTTGGCGTTCAGATGGGCCGGGCATAGGGATTGCTCCTACTTATGATGCATAGTTACGGACGTACGACGTAATGTCACGAACCAGACTCGCGGTTGCATATGATAGTCGACGCAGCCTGAAGCGTCTTGACTGACCATTGAGTCGGATTAGAAGGAAATATAAATGATTGATCTAAGCTTATACTGTTTGATTTACGGTACTTGATTTATTGATTGTATTGAAACGACTGTGCTCTGGGATATTTTCTTCTGTGGAACATGATACTGTAGCCAAGATCAGATCTAGATTTCCGCTGTGCCGAGGAAATGGGAGGATTGCCACATTTGACATCACAGCAACCCGGTTTGCTCCTGTAGTCAAGGGAAATCAGCAGACTCATATTAATTCAGAAGTATATATATATATTTCCAATCATCCGCTCAACTTCTCCATGTAAACTACCATTTTCTCAAAAAAATATATCCCAATAATAAATTTGCGTAGTGTGTCTTTCCTTATCGATCTGCTCCACGATCCACGATAACTCTAAATTTTTAATTCTGTCAGGGATCCCATCACCGACCTCGGGACTAGCCGAAAAACAATCCAAATCCCCCCGACCTCACCTCTTCCCCCATCCTCCCCCACGCCAATTGAACACCGACAAACCTCACCCACACAGCGGAGGACAACCCTCACCACATACCCTCACAATGAGCCTCTCCATGCGCCTCTCGCGCACCCCCCTCGCCCTCCGCACCCTCACACGACCAACCCTCCCCCGGTCCCAAGCGCACCTCACCCGCTTCACCTCCACGACCACCACGCCTCCTCCCCCCTCGCGCATCCTCCGCTCTCTCAAGCGCCTCCTCACCACCACCGCCCTCTCTGCCGCCCTCGTCCTCACCTACCTTTCAGTAACCGACACTCGCTTCACCGCGTTCCACAGGCACCTCGTTGTCCCCGCCCTCCGCTACTTCGTCCCCGATCCAGAGACGGCCCATTCCGTCACCCTAGACGCTCTCTCGAAACTCTACACACTCGGTCTCCACCCGCGCGAGCGCACCCCCTCCGCAGGACCCGACCTCACCACCACAATCTTCGGCCACACCCTCTCCTCCCCCCTGGGAACCTCAGCAGGTATCGATAAGAATGCCTCCGTCCCCGACCCTCTCCTCGCTCTGGGAGCCGCATACGTAGAAGTTGGCGGTATCGTACCCCGCCCACAAGAAGGAAACCCCAAACCGCGTCTCTTCCGCCTTCCTTCCCAAAACGCCCTAATCAACCGCTTCGGCCTCAACTCCCTCGGCGCTGACGCCGTTGCTGCGCGTCTCCGCGAGCGCGTGCGTCGTTACGCTATCACTGCCGGTTTTGGCGGCGGCGAAGACGGCGAGCGTCGCGTCCTTAATGGCGAGGCGGGCGTGCCCCCCGGATCCCTGACACAAGGGAAATTGATGGGTGTTCAGATTGGCAAGAACGCCAGCACACCCGGTGACATCCCCTCCGTGATCGCCGACTACGTGTACTGCGTGCACCGCGTCGCGCGCTACGCAGATGTTCTAGTCGTCAACGTCTCCAGCCCCAACACCGTCGGCCTACGGGACCTGCAGGCTCAGGCACCGCTTACCGCAATCCTGAAGGCTGTGGTTAAGGCGGCTGGAGAGACGGGACGGAAGACCCCGCCGAGGGTTATGGTGAAGGTTTCTCCTGATGAGCGCGATGCTTCGCAGGTAGCTGGGATCTGTAACGCGGTTTGGGACTCGGGAGTGGACGGTGTGATTGTGGGGAATACGACTAAGGAGCGCCCAGCGCCCGTCCCAGCGGGATACGTGATGCCGGCAGAGGAGCAGAGGATCTTGCGCGAGGAGACGGGAGGGTACTCTGGACCGCAGCTGTTTGAGGGAACGGTGGAGCTGGTGAAGAAGTATAGGGACGAACTTGACGCGGGCAGGTGGGCACGTGGTGGGGAGAGGAAGGTGGTGTTTGGGAGTGGGGGTGTGACGAATGGTAAGGAGGCCATAAAGGTGTTGGAAGCAGGTGCGGATATGGTGCAGATTTATACGGCGTAAGTTTTCCTTCCTTTGATGTTATCTGCGAAGCCGAAAGGCTGTTTTTGGGTGGGGGAGAGGTTGTTACGAGACACAATGGCTAACAAGACTCAATAGACTCGTCTACGGCGGCGCTGGAACGCTCACAAGGATTAAGCATGAGATGCGCAGAGAGATTGACCGCTATATGTCTCGCGGCGAATAAATCAAACTAACCTCCCGTTTTCTTTGAAGAAAGTGTGTGTGAGAAAGAAAGCGAGAAGATGAAATTATACCTAGAGTTTGTATCGAGTATTTTAGACATTGTACAACAGAAAACAAACAATCTTCCAATTACCATCAGATTCAATCGTCGGATGAAGCAATATGACTTTGAGCCTAGGGGGTGGATGAGGAAGTGGCTTAAGGTAGTAATATATACGACAACCGCATGATCGGCTTCAGTATTGCGCACTCGCGCATAGCGCCGGCTGTCAATCTGACAGGGACCACATGGATCGCACCCCTGTTACGTGAGTCACGCCGAACATCTCACCCCGATCATGACAGCCTCATAAAAAGTGCCTTAAATCTTGGATACGCCCGCGGCATAAAACCGTATTGCACCATTATCAAATTAATACAAACAACTCCATCCATTCCAAACATGGCATCCGGATTCCGCTCCGAGCGTCTCGTCTACGTCGGACTCGATGACACGCCAGAACACAAAGCCTTCATCCACTCCATCCTATCCGACCGCACCAGTTCCGAGAGCGCAACAACCTTCTTGGTCAAGCCGGCGTCCTCGGTAGATGTAGAATCCTTCACCCGCGGATTCCGCGAGGCTTACTTCGGCGCCTTAATCTGTCTTCCCCTTGACAACTCTCAACTCCGACCGATCGGCTTTATTCATCTCCAACACACGACGCACCCTCACCACAGGAGCGCGTCGATGAGTCTCCGCATTATCCCCGGGGAGCAGGGGAAGGGGTACGGGAGTGAGGCTATTAAGTGGGTGCTGGAATGGGGGTTTATGGTGGCCGGGTTGCATAGGGTTAGTATTGGGTGTTTCGCGTTCAATGAGGGGGCGAGGGCGTTGTATGAGCGGCTGGGATTTGTGGTGGAGGGGAGGACGAGAGAGGTTGCTTGGAAGAATGGGGGGTGGCATGATTGTATTGAGATGGGTATGTTGGAGGGGGAGTGGAAGGCAAGGTATTTAGAGGGATGAATTTGTGCGCTATTGTAGCTTGGAGCTATGTCGATTTCTCAAGTGGTCATAAAAATTTGAAGCCGAAATAAAACCCCTCATATGTGTAATGAATATCATATGCTCGATGCTACGCTTAGGCCATGTGGCATTTGCCGCTTATCCCAGGAGGATACGACGTCCAAATCTCAAGAGACCACCGTTTGTGACGGAAGCTGTGGAGAGGGCTGCGGGGAAGCGGGGGTTGTAGTTGTGGATAATGGTGAAGCTGGGGTGTTTGTGGTAGAGGAGTTGCAGGGCCGGCGGGGAGAGGCAAAGGGGTTTTGAGATTGGGAGTGGGAGTGGGATGGGAGTAGGGGTTGGGAGGGGGTTTGTAAGAATCTGGCTGCTTATTGCATTTATTTGATAACATCTAATCGTAGTCAGAAGGAACTTATATAATCTTATGACCTATTTTTTTTCACCACTACTCATTAATGATAGAACAGATAATATAAACAGTATTTAGCATAGGAAGTAACGTCTCTAGGTTTCTCTTCCAGGGGTAAAAGCGGTGGATTTCGACAGGCAATATGATATACCCAACTCACGCGGTCTAGCTCGGTGGCCGTGTTGATACCGATGAGGGTGCGCAGATAATGTCCGTACTTACAAATCCCAAGATACATATATTAAACCTTGGCAAGATTCTGTATTCAGACTTCCAAATCGAGCCGCAATCCAAGCCACACAGACACGTGACGAGCTGAGTGTGCCGTCTTGGAAGAAGCATGACAAGGCTTGGTTGGGTGGGTAGACAGACCGTAGAAGCATGTGCAAGGACAGCTGTTCTGTTCTCCAAAATATTTTCAGGTGTGATATCTTTTGTGTTGTTACAGGCGACGAGAGATATTCAATTTCATGCGTTATCACCAATACGTGCTAGATTATACCAACCCACGAAGACGACCACAACCATTGCTGAGGAACTCCGCCCCTCTCACCACAATGTCCAACCCCGGAGACCTCCCCTTAACAATGCACTCCCTCACCTTCTCCACCCGCGGCCTCCCCCCCTCAACCCTCACTCCAACTACTCTCTCACTCCCTACTCCACCCCCAGGAAACATCCTAATCCGCACCTCTCATGCCTCCCTCTCCCCTGGCGTCGCTATTATGATGGCCATATTCCCGTCAATAGCATACCGCTACCCCGCAATCCCCGAGCTTGACTTCTCAGGCACCGTGGTCGCCGCTCCTTCCGCCCACGATGGGGAGCATCAAGACCAAGCGGGCAGC
>JPJZ01000729.1:0-27268 GCA_000750815.1 Pseudogymnoascus sp. VKM F-4516 (FW-969)
CAATCGTAACAACAGCCACACCCACCGCCTTCCCGCTCCCTCTCGCCCGTCCCCCTTCCCCAACATGCTTCTTCAACCCCTCAATAACCCTCTCCCTCTTCCTCACCTCATTCGCGCACTGCGCCCTCGCCTGCCCGACTAGGACCCTCATCCTCGCCATCTCATCTCTCAGGCCCCTCGCTGCGCCTTCGGCGCCGCGTAACTGCGCTTTTAGCGCTCGTTCGGTGGCTTCTGAGAGGCCGAGCTTGCGCTGTGCGTCGGCGTGCTTGGTTTGCAGGCGGGTGAGGTCGGTGGTTTGGCGGAGGGCGTCGGCGCGGAGGGTGCGGATTGTGTTGGAGAGGTTTTCGCGCTGGGTTGCGTCGCGCTGTGTTTTATTAGCCTTCATTCCTTTCCTTCTACTCCCAATATTCCAACCCCTCGTACCAGTCCCACTGGACAAGGGCGAAGCGAAAGAATAGAGAGGAGTACGCACATCTCGTCGCAAAATCAAATCATTCACCACCCCCATAATCCTCCCCATCGTCCCTTCCGACCCGCCTTCTCCTTGCTCGGGGTGCGCGAAATCGAGATTCTGCCCATTTTTTAATAGGCCGCGCGAGAGGAGCAGGTTGTTGATGTACACCGACGCGGTGCGCAGGTTATCCGTCTCCATTGTCGCCGTTTTTGCCCACTCCGGGGTGCGTAAGTCGCGTGTGGCTGTTCGAGTTGTGTCGTGTGTCGTTTGTCGTGTGTATGGCGTTTAGGAATTATATATCACCCTCCATTCAATCAAATCGAAAACACCTCGTTGGATGTCGTGGCCTTGCTCGGAATATTTTTTGAGGCGTTGGTCGTGTAAAGAGTAGGGGTTTCGCGACTTGTGTAGCACGCTCCACGGCAACGAGGTAAACAAATGCGGTTTTGTTGCAGGGGTGTTGGTTTTCCCAGGGCCAAGCGCCGTTGGACCCCTCCGCTTATCTGCCGCGCGCCCTTGGGATTGAGGGGAGATGTGAAGGAAACGGCAGATATCGATTGTCGCGGTTTTAATACTTAAGAGCTGTTATGGGTTTTTGTCATGAGAAAGGTGAGGAGGGTTTACTGAGACATTTGCTCGATGGTACTACCGTGGGTATTTGTGTACGCCTGGTCGATTTACACCGCAGGAGCCGTATTTGCGATTCCGTTACCATAAAGCTACGGCTCAAGGTACAGTACAATGCAACACACACATCGCACAGGCAGCTCATTCAACATGCGCTCCATATTTCAAATACTTCAATATGTCAATAATTCATTATTCTTTTAGCTACAAAAAGCCAGCCCCTCATCCCGGGACCACCTGCTCCCAAAAACTCCACATGCAAATAGGGTATTATAGGACAAGCGCAAACAGCGCCGCAAGCGACATGGCAGCAGCACCGAAAGCACCAAACGCCTCACTTCCTCCGAGAGCCGCCGCGGCGCCCGTTGAGGTCTCAGCTGCTGCACCAGAGGTCTTCGATGGGGAAGAAGCAGCGACTGTGGAGGCTTCGAGACCAGTGGCGTTCGTGCAAGCCGATGGGACGGAGGAGGCCTTGCCCTTTACGAAGTTGACGGGAGCGCACTAAAGTCGTCTCAGTCAAAGGTCAATCCCAATGGAACGAGAGGATTGGCTTACCTGGAAAAGATCGCCATCAGCAGCATGCTGGACAGCCTGGACGAAACCCTTCTTCCCCGCAAACGAATCAGGCAGCGTCAGGTTCTGCTCGCAGTAGGCGCCGAGACCAGTCTGCTCGATCTCCGGGATGATGTTGACCCAACCCGTCGAGGCCTTTGCGTCGGTGGTGGCGCGGAAGTACCAGTTCGACTTTGGGTGTGTGGTCTTGACGGCGATGACATCGCCGCCGATGTGGAAGTCGGTGGTCTTGTCGAGGGAGGGCTCGAAGCCGCCGCAGGGACCGGTGCCTTCTTTGCTGTCGTCGAAACCGAGGGTGGTGGGGTAGTTGAGGTTGAAGTGGCCGTTGACCTGTGTGATGCCTACGGCGAGGCCGAGGAGGATGGCGTTGACGTTTAACATTGTGGGGGAGGTGGTATGTTGATCGTTGATCCTTTTGATTGACAGGCACGAGACGTGGATTGACGTGCGAGGCTGAGGGAGGGGAGAGAGAGGGGATTTGGGGGAATATTATGAGGCTGTGGACGATCAATTAAGCCACAGGGCGACAGGTCAGTCTTTAAAGGAGGGTCCCTGAGGGGGATGAGCAAGTTTAATGGACCCTAGAAGGCCAAGGTTGGGGACGGAAGGGGCTTGCGGTAACCTTGTGGGTTTGGATCAAACGGATTTGAGCGGACGGAGCGGACTGAGCGGCACCAACGGAGAGCGAGCATGTTCTTGAGACGGCAGAGGATGCAGGAGTACTTCGTATCCGTTAGTAAGTTACTAGTGAAGTGAGGTATCGCGGCACATAACGACAGATATGGCGAATGGCTAATGGCGCCTGTCTTTTACTCAGAAAGAGACAAAGGCGGGAGATGATTGTGGGGTCGTCGCTGACTATATTATAGCTAAACTGCCGCTTGCGGGACAGAGCTCATTATTACTTAAAACATCCGAATATACCAGACGAATGCTGCACAAAAAATCAAAGAAACAGACTCAAACGCACTCCGGCCCATCATCCGATCTTTATAAAACACACTCAATACACAAAACACAATCAATTGCGCATATTCGAGCATCATATCCATTTTAACCAGCTCAAAGTCCGTTCCTTCCTGTTACGGCTGTTATGGGTTTTTCACGATGTGAGAAGCTGTGAGCACGTTGTTTTGAGCCTAGCGCTGCCGAGTGACTTTGAGCAGTTTGTGATTGGCCACACACACGACCAAGAGCCCCGAACTGACTCCAGAACACCCACATGGCGGCTTTTACTATGGATTTGCTATGGCTGTAGTGGTGCTAGGCACGCAAAAACCATGCGAGGGGCGTGAGTTGCGCTGCCAGATCACGGATGCCGGGATGCTTGGATGCTTGGAGGGGATGACGCGGGGGCGATAAGACCGTGGACATGTCTCGGGGAAATTCATTTCTTTGAAGGGTTATTGCGTATTTGAACTTTTTTGTGAAGCAGTTATTTGGCCGAATAGAAGGATTGAAGCTGGGTAACAAGGTCTCTTAGACGAGCACACGATCACAACTGATACCAACCCGGTGAGAGGGCATTCAAAGCAACCCGACCGCTTGGGTCGCAACGCCCACGCCAAAATGGGGATGGATATGAATATGGGAATGGGCATGGATATGAGCTCCGACAGCGCCGCCTTCGTCGACACAAACTCGTCCATTGCACGGAGCTACTGGTATATCATCGCTGCCGTCCTGGGCTTCACGGCCCTCCTCCGCATCTTTCAGATCATAGAGACACGCACAAAGTTAGTTACCCCCCCCCTCCTCTCTATGCCGCCGAAAAAACTATATCTAGAGCCAGACTGACTCCCATACCCCAGACTACGTCTAGCAAAACTGCGCGCCGTCGAACACCCCACGCAGCCGCGGAACTTCCTCACCCAAGCATTCGCAACAGGCAGCGCCATCCTCCGCGAAATCGCCGGTCCAAAATACCACATCAACAACCGGTGGGCATCATGGCTGAGCCCGCCCTCTCTCGGCCGCAGCCTCATAGTCATCATCTACATGTCCGTGATCCTGTACATGCTCCTATGGCGCTCCATCACCTTCGACGCCTACTACTACGAGAAAGTCGCCTTCCGCGCCGCCTGGGTGTCCGTCACACAGGTCCCGTTCGTCTACCTCCTAGCCTCGAAAGCGAGTCTCATCGGCCTGCTATCCGGCAGCTCGCACGAGCGCATCAACTGGCTCCACAGATGGGTGTCGCGCACCCTCCTCGCGACAGTCACCGTGCACGGCGGCTTCTTCTACGCAGAGTGGTACCGCGCTGATCTGGTCGAGGTGGAGCTGCAGATGATGACGATGGTGAAATACGGGATTGGGGCGTGGTCGGTGCTCGCGTGGACGTTCATCACATCACTCATGCCAATTCGCAGCTTCTCGTACGAGCTGTTCGTGCTCCAGCACATCGCGGCCGCAGCGGTGTTCCTGTGGCTCCTTTGGATGCACGTCCCCGACTACGCACAATACAACATCTGGTTCGCCATCGCAGCGCTCTCATTCGACAAGCTCGTCATGTACGCCTGGACAGCCTGGACCAACCTTCCTACCCATAAAAAGACCGGGAGCGAGACCGGGCTATCAAAGTTCCTCGGCCACCGCGCCGAGATCCGCGCCGTGAACGACGAAATGACAGAAGTCCTCATCCACGACGTCCGCTTCAAATGGGCTGCGGGACAGCACATCTACCTCCGCATCCCCTCCCTCGGCCCGCTAGAAGCACACCCCTTCACCATCGCCAGCGCCTGCCCCGCCACCTCCAACACGTCCTCCATCCAGCTCCTCGTCGAGAAGCGAGGCGGGTTCACAAAGCGCCTCCATGCTGCTGCGTCGAAGACGCAGGATAGCAGCGCTGTTCCTGTGACCGCGATAATCACCGGCCCGCTTGGACGTCCGCCGACCTGGGCAGCGTGCGAGACGTTGATTCTGATATCCGCGTCAACGGGAATCACCTTCACCCTCCCCATCCTCGAGAGTATAGTCAACAACACAGACGGCCTCACCTGCGTCCGCCGCATCGAGATGCTACACGTAGTACGCAAGCGCGACTCAACAGATTGCTACATCGAGCGCATCAAGTCCGCCATCACGGCTGCGGAGGGAGCGGGTATAGTGCTTACTGTGCGGATTGCTGTGACGTGCGGGACGTCTTCGGTGGGGGGGAAGAGCTGTTGTGGTGCGAATTGCCAGTGTCATAATTTTGAGATGGCGCCGAATGTCGCTGTTGAAGTTTCCAAGCCCACTGCAGCAGCGACTCAATCCTCTGATGTGGAAAAGGCTATCATGCCTCTAGAAAGCAAAACTCTCACCGAAACATCCTCCCTCTCCATCACCCCCAGCACCGAGAAATCAGGTCTCACATCGACCATGATATCTCGCCCGTCCTCCGCCAAATCCACCACCTCCTCTTCCCTCTCCTCATCCTCCTCATCCAAGGCTCGACAAATCATCTACACCTCCTCCCGCCCCGCCATCGCCTCCTTCATCCGCGCGCCTGTCGAGGCTGCAGCGGGGGAAACGCAGATTGCCGTCTGTGGCGGGAAAAGCATCGTGGCGTGTGTGAGGAATTGTGTTGCCGCGTTGTCGGATGAGAGGGGGGTGCATAAGGGGACTGGGGCCCAGGGGATTGCGTTGTTTACGGAGCATTATTGTTTTTAGAGGGAGGAAGGGGTGGAATGATGATTTGATGAATTGGAAGGACGCTTTTGTTTAAATGGAGAAGGGAAAATAAATCATGGGATGGGCGTTTTTGAGCGGTTATGGATTGAAATGGATTTTGGGCATACCCCTGGAATGAAAGAAGCAGGTACTGTACATACTAGGCTTGTACTGTTCTGTACGATGGAGATATATAATAAATTCTTTATTATTCACTTATTATTTATTAAACGAGATATATATACATTCCCCCATTGAGCCGAGGGTGTCTGGAATGTGTACTCCGTACGTGAGATGTATGTGAAATGTATTAATATAGACATAGGTACTGTTCTGTACTGTACTGTACATATCGCGCACAAATTAACACGTCATGTGCCAGCGCGCTGCGTTGCTGACGCTTGGGTTGCGTGAGGGGGAGGCTCGGAAGGAGGAGTAGCGTGGTGGTGACGATGGGTGCGGTGGTACTGTGCATATCTACGCATGTACTGGGTAGGATATGCACTCCTATAATGATATGCAACTCCTACATAATAAGCATCCATAATTAGGAACAACTTACTCCTAGTATAGTATCACGCATATACCTAGCTGGCCACGCGCCATTAGGAGCTGGGCTGATAATCACTCTGCTGATCGATCCATCTCTTCAAGCCCGGATCTGCCCCTACTCACTTCTAAGTATACAGTACTGTAATGATTAGTATGCGATCAACAAAAGCTTCCTCTGATCCAGCCACCAAAGTCAGAGTCTCAGCGCGGGTAGTGTAGTGTACTATCGATGCTTGTTGTGGCATGTGGGAGGTGGGAAAGGCATGACGCGACGGACGGGATGTCTCAGTGGGTGGGGATGGGGGGCGTGGCGGATGGATCATAATACTGTACTCGAGTAGTAGTAGCAAATGGTAGAGGGAGGGACAACGCATTCTCTTTGTTTTGCTGGTGATATGTGGCCTACGCACCTGTGTCCTGAGTCGTAGTTACTGTAACTGAAGTTGTGTATATACAGAGCACTGACAGAGTAGAAGGGGGTAACTATACACGATTTACCCGTGGTACTAGTAAATGGCATAACCTCCATTAGACTAATACGGCAATTGAAATCTTCCTTCCCTAAAAACTCCACTTTCAAACTTGCCGGTGCCATGGGGGCTGTCGATGGATCGGGGATAGGCATTGGCGGTAGGCGGTAGGCGGTAGAGCGGAATGGGAATCCCCTTAGCGCCGACTAACATACAGTAGTAGTATTGAGAATCCCTACAGTGCGCATCAACCACTTTTAATATACACATACATACTATAGTGCTGTACTGTTCTGTACTATTACTATTGCTTGCTACTACTATTAGCTAGTAATAGTAATGTGCATACATTGAGCTAATCTGACCAAGCTCTTACCCCGAAAAGAGCCCAATATTAAACCAAGCAAACGGCCTTGCGCAAAACACTCCTCTCTTTCTCCCTAATCGAGCTCTGGCCTTTTGCGACCACCACCACCACCACCACCGCCCCCCCCTTCGAACGAAAAATAAACAACAAACGCAATTCAATCTTAATATTCCTCGAAAAAAACTTAATTCTACGCCACCAACAAACTCCTTTGTTGTGTGGTTGTTACCTCTTTTCTTCTTCATTCCTTTTCCAATCAATCAATCAGGTTTCAAACAAGGATTGCCTTGAAAGTCGTCCCACCGAGTCCAGCGAACACACCTTGCTACGCAACGGCAACTGCGTCAATCCCGCGTGCGGTTCCACAGACCACTTCTTGAAATCCGCCCAGTCGACGACGACACACAACACCCCTTCAATCGAAAAACACAGCAAAGAGGAATACACACATTCCCCATCCTCTCACCACTTACCGAAAACGCGACAAAAGGAAAACTTCCACAAAGCAATACTCCACAACTCGGCCAAGAAAAAGAACCAGAGGACAAGCACCAGCCCCCCAGCGGATGTGCGGTGCGTAAGGGAGAGGCTTCCACGCGCGACGTGAGGACGAAGGACGAAGATAATACATACAATGGCGTCACCATTACCCGACAAGACCAAGCCGCGCCCGGAGAAGGGGAATATCCTCCTGGTCATCCGTAAGTGACCTCTTTGTGCTTCCCCGATGCGCTGGTGGCGAGATGCGACGCAGGTGATGTGGCGACCGAGGCTTCTTTGTCTCCATGCCCCTCTGCGCGACGAGGGGGGATCTTTGGGAGTATGAATGTACTGACTGGTATTGTGTAAATAGATGACTTTGTCGCGCGCGGCTCGGATGAATTGACGCTCACGCGCGGAGACCGCGTTGAATTGGTGGAGAGAGATGATGATTTTGGTGATGGATGGTATCTCGGGAAGCACCTTACCAACGGCGCGACTGGTCTATTCCCTGAGGGTGAGAAGCTCCCTTCCCAAGCTCCGACTGTTTGCTAGGACCAGTTGACTGACAAGGGACTCGTTATAGTTTACACCAAGATAGCGCCACAGGGTCCGCCAGTGATCACGCAAATGCCACAATCCTCGACCCCTAGACCCGCGCCAGCGGCAACAGAACAGACCACGCCCACTGCCGCAACGCCACCAGCGCCCGCGGCTGTCGCTGCAGCGGTGAGTGCAGCGGCGCCGGCGCAGACGCAGGAGATCAGGAATTCGGTGCCGGTGGAGGAGGC
Source organism: Pseudogymnoascus sp. VKM F-4516 (FW-969) (assembly GCA_000750815.1). Taxonomy (NCBI): domain Eukaryota; kingdom Fungi; phylum Ascomycota; class Leotiomycetes; order Thelebolales; family Thelebolaceae; genus Pseudogymnoascus; species Pseudogymnoascus sp. VKM F-4516 (FW-969). The sequence goes on from JPJZ01000729.1 coordinate 7,966, forward strand.
GGCTAAGACGACGACACAAGAGAGGCACGTTAGCGCGACGCAGGTTCCGGATGCGACGCCGCCGTCGCCACTGACGCCGCAGGCACCTACGTATACCGAGGAAACGAAGCTGCCTACTCCGACGGTGGTTGAGCCCGTGTCAGCGGTGCCGAAGAGTGTTATTTCGTCATCTGTAGCGCCGGGGCAGGAGAGCAGTCCTGTGATGAATGAGACGCTCAGTGTGATCCAGGAGCATATTTCGAATATGAGCACGCCTCGGAACAGCGGTGGGGGCGCGACGGAGAGGAGGGGCACGATGGACTCGGGGAGCGAGTATAGCAGCCATGTTGATAGGAGGGCGTCGTATATTAATGGGTCTGAGACGGATGAGGAGGAGGAGAGGGCGTTTAATCGGGCGGAGGTGGGGAAGTGGACTGCTACGCAGGTGGCGGAGCATCTTGCGGCTGCGGGCGTGGAACAGGCGCACTGTGATTTGTTCCGTGAGCAGGAGATCTCGGGAGATGTGCTGCTGGGGATGGACCAGAGTACGATTTTCTTGAAGGAGTTTGAGCTGGGGCCGGTGGGGAGACGGTTGAAGACGTGGCAGAAGATTAAGGCGTTGCAGGATGAGGTGCATGGTGTTATGACGCCGTCGGGGTCGAGACGCGTGCCGTCTGTCTATGGGAGTGAGATGGGCTCGGATGCGGGGAGGAGTCAGTATTACAGCGGGAGCACGAGGTACTCGTCGCAAAGGCAAACTGGACGGCTTAGTTCAATGGGCCAGTCGCACGCGGATGAGCAGCAAAGACCGGCGATCGGGCAGTCGCGACCGTCCGCTGCGTCTATCAGAGAGTTCAACCACTCAAGACGCCACTCCTCTATCGACTCCCCCACGCTTCTCAACCAGGCCAAATTCCCCGAGGGCGGCCCACAGGCAACAACACCCACCATGTCCACCCCAGGCCACAAGAAACTCCCCTCCTTCGACCGCAACTGGACCATGGGCGACACACCCTCCGGCGGCATCCGCCCCGCCTCCCAAGCCGGCGCCGCCCCCAACCCCGCCGCCACGAGCGACGACGCCTTCCCCACCCTCCCTAGCAACGCAGCCTACGACTTCGACCGCGGCTACTTCTCCGGCACCGAAGCGGAGGGCCGCACCAAGAACGTGCTGCGCAAGCGCACGGGGTCGCATTCCAGGCAGTCGAGTTATACGGATGAGCAGAGGCTGAGGAGCGCTACGACGGTGAATAGGCATTCGAGATTCGGGAGTATTGATTCGCTTCAGCAACTGCACCTGTCGCCTGCGGGACAGAAATACTATGGCGTGGCTGGCGCGCGTAGGACGCCTTCGGTGGGATCTATTCGTCCGCCTCCACCACCCAAGGACGCGCCCTCGCCTATGGTCACCAAGCTCGACGGCGCGCCCGTCACTAGCCCGTCGAAAACGCAATCAGGCGGCCGCGCGGCAGACTGGTTCAAGTCCCTCGAAGGCCCGCGTGGTAGCGGCTTCCGCGCCATTTCCGATGCGGTGACGGGGAAGGAGAGGGCGAGGAATGGGGTTGATGCGCTTGTGTCGCCGACGGATTCGAATAGGTCGCCTTCACGGACCGGATCGAGTACGCCGAGCGGTGGGCCTAGTTTCGATTTAGATTCCTCGAATACGTCGAAGAGCACTATCATGTCTAGTGCTGCGGCGCGATCGAACAGGAAGAAGGGGAAGAAGGAGACGAGTGCGTATACGCGTGGCTTACAGCACATTTCCCCCAAGGAGGCGATGGAGAACTGTGATTATAGCGGGTGGATGAAGAAGAAGAGTTTGAACATCATGACAACCTGGAAACCCCGGCTGTTCATCCTCAAGGGGAGGAGGTTGTCGTACTACTACTCCGAGAACGATACAGAGGAGAAGGGACTCATTGATATCTCCTTTCACCGCGTACTGCCGGCTGATAACGACCGTCTCACCGGCCTCCACGCAACCATCACAGGCGCCATCTCCGGCCCCAACAGCCCGCAAAACGCAGTAACGCCCACCACCGCCGACGCCGACGCCGCCGCCGAAGCCGCAGCCGGTCTCAAGACGGAAGCAGACTCAATGTTCATCTTCAAACTCGTCCCCCCGCGCACCGGTCTCTCTCGCGCCGTCACATTCACAAAGCCCACAGTCCACTACTTCGCCGTCCCGAACATCGCACAGGGACGCCTCTGGATGGCGGCATTGATGAAGGCGACGATTGATAGGGATGATACGACGCCCATTACCACGACGTATCAGCAGAAGACGATTAGTCTCGCCAAGGCGAGGGCGATGAGACATAGGCCGCCTGCATTGATGGGGTTGGAGGAGGAGGAACGCGTGGCGGAGGAGAGGGAGGTGGATAGTGAGGGCGGGTTGGGGATTAGGGGGATTGAGTTTGGGGAGGATAGTAATGGAGAGGGGGCGATAGGGGGGGAGGATAGTCCGGTGGTGGGGGAGAGTAAGGAGAGGTTGGAGATGCCGCAGACTGCTTAGGTGGTGGGGTTTCTCTAACTTTCCAGTGGTGGAAGGGGGTGGGGTGGTTATGTGGGTTTTGATATGAACTGCCAATCTCTGATATTTCTTTTGCATACGGGGGGACGACGATTATTCTAATTTAGATATACTTTGGGGGGTGGGCAAGATGTTTGGGGGTTTTGGGAGCTAGCTGATACCAATAGATTGAGGATGGGGTTAGGTGGGATTGGGAGGGGGGAGGGGAAGGGGGAGGATGATGAGAAGACTTTATAAGTTAGTTTATGAAGAATGAAGTTTGAGATGTATGTTTAATATTCATGGAGATAGATCCTTGGGAGCGAGTGATATGATGGCACTTGGGTGGGGTTAGATACTTCAAGGGATGGTTAAATAGAATAGTAATTAGAAGCAGGTACAGATCATTGCGTGACTTCTACCACTACTACCACTACTACCATGCATCCTCATCCCCTTCCCCCCCTCCCCCCCCCCTGCGCCCTTGATCCTCTGCATCTCGGTTCGAGCACGCTGCATATCCATCTCCGTCACCTCACGCTATGACGCTCGCTTCGCCGCGGCCTGGTCGTCGCGCTTGGGAACGGGTAAAAAGTACGGAGAAGCAGGTTATGGATTATTGCGTGACTACTTTACATATTCCAAGGATGGTTAAATGGTAATTAAAAGTAGTTATACATCATTGCGTGACTATTGACATTCATCTGGTCCTCTCCTTGGTGTAAAGTCCCAAGACAACTCTAAGCGACATCAAGAGGCTGAGGAGTAGACTTATAGACCGGACAAGTGTTTTAGATATATGTATAACTGCAGTCCGAAGCGCGGGATTAATTAAAAGAAACAGTTATACGTCCCTATGTGACTACTACGATTTATCTCGTCCCCGCGTCCCCTTTTTGACTGGGAAGTCCTGAGAGGTTTCTAAGCGATAGCAAACGGCTGGCGAGCTGGTTTAGAGATATGTATAACAGGAGTAGGAAGGGGCAAGATTAATTAGAAAAAACACTTATGAAGTCATTGCGTGACTACTTTCTACACTTTCCACTCATACACAATATTGGGCGTCCCCTTTGACCAGGAAGTCCCCTGTTTCCTAAGCGCCGCGCGCTGTTCCCGTCCAATGTGATGCCCAACCCATCACAGCGGATGTTGGATAGTGGACCCCCGAAATGTTGGATGTCCCGATTTGACACATCCAACACACGCATGCGACTCCCGTTTCGGTCGAGAAAACGCGCGAACAAACAAAGAGCACACCCCAAACCCCAACTTTTCTCTAATAAACCCACCCCGTTTCCTTTGTCCCCGCGTCCAAACTCGTGCCTTCCATTGTCCATCCCTCTTACGCCCATGGTTTCCCTCCACTCCTCGAGGCGGGCGGAGAAGAGTTCAGAAAGAATATATATATTCTCACCCTACTCCATTCTCCATGCCTGATTCCATGATCCATCCCGTAGATCCGATCTCACACGCCCAGACCACTAACAGCCGCCAGCGGGTGAATTGCACGTCTCCACAAAATGCGGAAACGATCAGATAAAGATAAGCCCACCACCAGCAGGGCCGTCCCGGGGACCGTGCAGCAGCAGCAAGTCGCATCCACGAACTCGACGCTGAATCTGTTTCTGGGCGGGAGTAATAATCGTGCGCGGTCATGGATGAGTGGGAATGCTGCTGCTGCTGCTTCGAGTACTGCTTTGAACGCGAACGCGCCGGTCCAGGCTTCGAATAGGTGAGCGCAACGCGGTGAAATCTTTATCCCTCCACTCACCCTGCTCAGCCTCGCGTGGGTAAAGGGTGCGTGAGGTTGAGGTGGCTTGGAAGTGAATTTGAACTGAACTGAGCTAATGGATACGTGTGCGCTAGATCGATGAATACCACGAACGCGACTGTCCTCCCGTCGCCGGCGCCGAGTGATGAGGCCAGCCCTGCGGGGGAAAAGATTGGGAGCGCTGCTGTGAGAGAGGAGAGGGTGGAGCCGACGATGGCGCAGCAGATGTCGGTTGCTGACATGATGGGGGGGACGAATACACATACCGATACGCGCGACGAGCGGAGCTCAGATATACAGCTGCCGCCGATGAGGAGTCAGCAAGGGAATGGGAATAATGACGTGAGATCGGTGCGGAACCCTGGGGCCCAGCTGCCGCCGATAATGGTACAGCAAGGAGGGCGTCCGGCGATGCAGAGTCCCTTGCAGAGCCCGTCGATAAATCAGCCTACGATGGTATATGCAAACTACGATGCGGCGAGGCAGCAGCACCCGTCGACGCAGCATCAACCTCAAACGATACAACAAAGGCGCGCAAACTACGGGCCGCAAGACATGCAGAGCCCGGCACAGAGCCCGATGCAGAGTCCGTCTATGCATCAGCCGCTTCCGACAGTTCAGCAGGGACGAACAAACTTTGGGCCACAGGGAATGAGCCCGATGCAGAGTCCGCTGAGCCAGCAGTCAACTCCAGCGATTCAACAGGCGAATACACCCACCGAGGCGCAAGCTACGGGGAATCCCTCAGCCTGGCCGGCGCCGAACCCGCAGTATAGACATAACGTGTTATTGCCGGACCCTCCAGCGAAGAGGCGCAAGATGACGTATGGAATACCCCCATTATCTGTATAATACATCACTAACTGAGTTGAACAAACAGATCCGCGAACCACCCGAGCCTAAAGCCGATGCTGCCACTTATCGATGGTCATGTCGCCAGTCATGGAGGAATAGAAGGACTGAAGGGAAATATCGAGCGTCAGAGGTTTAATATGCTTCAGAAGGCATGTGGCACCGACGACTACTTCTATGTTGCGCTCCACCAGATTTTTTGCCTGTGGTCTCTCGATCCCGTAACGGCGGTGAAGCTTGTAATGCCGCAAGGCAAGACCGTTCTCAACGTAGCATTTGCCATTGTCGGCCAGCTTCTCATGAAAAACACCGCCCTCGATGACGCTCACACGAGATTCTTCGCCATCTTCCCAAATCACTTGTCAGAGCTCATGTACAGGTCTGATCACTACAGCTTGACGGTAAACAACGTGGCGATATTTCTCGTCAGACTCGCGCAGGAATGGCCGAAATATATCCCCGAGTGCGCGCAGAGAGGATACCCGCCTCTGGTGGACGAGCTGGTGAATCGGTTTGGGCTTCTCTCGCCCATCCTCCAGCATATTATTTTCACCGCGACGAGACGGAATCTGGGGTTCCCCGATGACGAATACAGTGCCCAGATGGAGCAGACGTTCAACCAGGACATAGAAGCCCACCGCCAGATGGCAGCAAGAGTCAACACCGCATACCCACCGACGGCAAGGGAGATCAACGAACGCAATGAGTGGCAAGCAAATCAGTATTTTGCTATTCGTGCCATGCAGATCCAGCGGATGGAAGCCCAAAGCGCACAGCAGACTCCTCCACCGGGATCAAACATGGCACGTCCGTCACAACAAAGTCTTCCAGGCCGTGTACAGTCTCCAAGCAATGCACCATCCGTGACACAAGCAGGACAGCCGCACTCCATTCGAACTAATGTGATGCCATCGCAAGTATTGACTGCGTCGCCACAGTCTACCACCGCGCCGTCTCCTTATCATTACCCTCGGCCGTCGCAGCCAGTTTCGGCGCCCCAAACACCTAACGGGGCTGTGCCTGCGCATCGATACACTCTACTCTCACACTCTACCATGCCTACGCAGCAAAATGTACAGTACCAGGCGCAAAATATGCAGCAAGCGTATGGGCCAAATCAAGCCCAAAACATGCCGCAGCGACAAGGCCAGGTGAACGATATTGTGCGGACTGCCTCTCGAAATGCCTCCCGGAATGCCTCGGGATCATACTTTCCTGGGGTTGGTAGTGCTGGTTCTTCACCGGTATTCACGAACCCGGTTCGCCGTAGCTCGGCGGGCGTCAATGGAACTCCAGCCATAGCTACGATGCCTGCAGGACAAAGTTCACCGCATCAACAGCAGCAGGTCGGTAGGATACCACTTATACCGCCCGCGGGCTCCATCATACCCTACCAGTATCCGCAACCCGATCGCAGCGCCCTTCACCAAGCGCATCTCCGGAGCCCAGTCATGCAGCCTAGGGGTACTGACGAGGGACTGGGAAAGAACCAGCCAATTACCAAACTCTACCAGGCTGTTCAAGGCTTTGCTGCCGGTCCAACTATATTACTAGACCCGCCTTTCCTCACGGAGTTGTCAATCATCGTGCCTAAAGATGTATTCCCTAACGTAGCTGAGGACAGACATTCTGGTCCGACCGAGCCTATGCTCCGAGAAATTAGGCAGGGTAGCCTCCAGTACCGCGTTCGTTGCTGCAGGATGAATGGTAGCACCCTGATGGAGCCTTCGGAGTTTGTTGTCGCCGATACAAACTGGCCACCTAATATATTCATGGAGATGAACGACTCTGTTCTCGAAATACGGCGTCGAAACCACCATGGCAAAGATCGGCCTGTGGATGTCACACCACACGTCTTTGAGCGTGGCCCAAAGACGGAAAATATGCTGAAGATTTCGGTTCCCAGACCGCCAAAGACGGGGAATGATATTCTCTACGCCGTTGCAATCGAAGTCGTGGAAGTCTTCCAACACCAGCAGATTGTGGACATGTGCTTGAAAGACCAAAGAATCACCGCCAAAGACATGATTGAAGATATCAGAACCAAGTTATCAAGCACCAACATAGAAGACGACGACGTCGCACTGGTCTCATCAAACCTCACCATCGATCTCGCCGACCCCTTCACATCACGCATCTTCACCACCCCCGTCCGCGGCGTCAAATGCCGCCACCGCGAGTGCTTCGATCTGGAAACATTCCTCATATCGCGGAGCAGCAAGCCCGAGGAAGTGGCATGCATGCCTGACGTGTGGAAATGCCCATTATGCGGCGGCGACGCGAGTCCGCGCAGTCTTCGCGTGGACGACTTTTTGGTGTCGGTTAGGGAGAAGTTGGAGAAGATGGGGGAGTTGGATGTTAAAGCTATTTTGGTGACAGAGGATGGGTCGTGGACTGTCAAACCGGAGGCGCCGCCTGCGGTGAGGAGGAAGTCGAGGGTTGGTACGGGGGGAAGTGTGATGAGTGAGGAGAGTGAGCGTAGCTCGCCAGCTGTGTCGTCGAGGAAAGGGAGTAGGGTGGTGGAGGTAATTGAGGTGGATGACGACTAAGGATAAAAATTGGGATTCGGAGGAGTTTATTTTGATGCTCTCTAAGGCGTCATATTGGGATGGGATATACCAGGATTGCCACTTGCTAGCGCGCGTTGGTTTCGGGTTTAGGAGCTTGGGAGGGGTTGGTTGTTCGTGAGCGATTTTTGTTCATTTATGATGGCTGTATACCAGAATGTGATGGGGGCTCAATGGGTTATTGGGTGTCTTGAGTAGAAGAAGGGAATGTCGGATTTAATGAAATGTGCTTTGCAAGGTTGGTTTGCCTTGCGTGGAGATTTGAGAGTTCAATGGACGGGAAGGAGGGATAGCTGCATTTTAATAAAGCTACGAATGGAAACTGAGATAATTACCATGGCTGTCCACCATGCAGGCTAGTTGAGACAATTATCTGTTCCTTTGATTCTAATAAACTATGATAACAACTGGTGACAGCTTGCGTCCCCTCTGCTCCTGCAGAATCGCTTGCTCAAACAAAGCAGGTGCACCAAAGGCAAATCATAGCTTAAACCCGCAGCTGCAATAGCAATCCCATCACTCCCATCTCACGCCCTCCCCTTAGCAATCCTACAAATCCTCACCGGCATAACCGTCTCATAAAACGGCCCCCTCTGCCTCTCCGGCTCCGTCGCGTCCCAAGGCAAATGCTCAAACTCAAACCCATACTTCCTACACAGCCCCATAAACTTCTCATACGTCTCCTCATTCCTCACCGTCGACGCAATCACCACCTGCGCCTCGGGGAACAGCTCAAGCAGGTCCCTCAGCGTAGCGACCAGCGCCGGCAGCGCAGCAGCGTCGTACGTCACGTCCGCGCCGATAATCATATCGGGGCGCGGCTGGTGCTCGAGGAACGAAGCATCCTCGTTGCCCAGCAGGGCGTGGCCCCATTTCAACTCGCGCGTGCTGATGGCGGGTGAGTCTTGCAGGGAGTTGATGAATAGATTCGTTCCCAGGTCCGTCATCACGGTGTCGAAGCCGTCGGTGGCGGTGACGTGGGCGGCGCCGAGGTACTTAGAGCTGCAGATGGAGAGGTAGCCTGTCCCTGAGCCCAGCTCGAGGACGGATTTGCCACGCAGGTTGAGGGAGGGGGGGCAGGAGGCGGAGCAGAGGAAGTCGCTGAGTTGGAGGGAGGCTTCCCAGGTGCGGAAGCCGGTGGTGCCGGTGCCGCCGAGGAGGTTGCGGGATTCGAGGATGGTGATGGTGGGGAGGGCGGGGGCGGACTTGGATGGTGGTAAAGATGAGGGCTCTTGGAGGAGGTTGGAGAGGGTGTAGGTCACGTATGACTTCTCCTGAGCGGCGATGGCCTCTGGTGGGATGGTGGTGGTAAGAAGTGAGGCGAAGGAATTCATTAAGTCGTCAGAAATACTCTGCTATGGAGATACAAAGGTCAGACATATGGTTTTGGAGAAGTGGAGTTCATCGAGTACGGGTAAAATAAATCAATGCTTCAAATATATCTGATATAAGATGTTTTGAACTGTAAAGAGAGAATCCTCATACTTCCTCTTCCCAATCAGTGATGCTCACTTCGATCCGCTTCACGAGCTCCTTCAGAACCCGCAGCTGATACCGTTGCGGCGGATACCACTTCATAGCATCTTCCGAGAATATCTCAGAGTACAACAATTGTTGAAATTCTTCATGCTTCAAGCATTCTTTTCCCGGGTATTTGAGACTTATCTGGAGCTGGAGATATTGACGTTTAAAGAGGTCCAGTTCCTCCCGCCACATGAGCGGCATCATGGCTATCTCCCCGGAAGCACATTTCATTGTCCAAGGCGCCTGTAATATTATTGCTTCAATCAGGAAAAACCATTCTCGACGTCATAAAAGCTCTTCAGGACTATCTCAGGAACTGCTCACGTGCTTTCGATGTTGGTCGCATGCTGTTTCCGCTTTGGGTTGGGCGGGGTCGTTCAGCCACAATGAGGCTCAGCCTTAGTGGCTTAGGGTAGGGCTTCCCACACAGCTCAAGTGCCTCGTTTAATTGACCAATTGGAAAAACCACACCAAAGCTAATCCTGAAATTTGTTGATACCCTAAGTAACGTTAGCCCTCCGAACTTCTCCCTCTCCCGCCAGCGACCTTACGACCAATTCGACATCTGTCTCGACTTCGCAGACAGCCTTCGGATTAAAATACCGTCAACATGGCCGACCGCGAGCAACCCGTTACGCTGAGAACGCGCAAGTTCATCCGCAACCCTCTTTTGGGCCGCAAGCAGATGGTCATGTAAGTTCATCCACACGCCAGCCCAACGATCGCAACACGATCCGCAGAACGGAGGCACACATTGAGCAGCTGCTCTGCGGAACTGGAGCAGGACATTGGAAACAGGAAATAGGAAGCGCGAGGGCTAACATCTGCACCACAGTGACGTCCTGCACCCAAACCGCGCCAACGTGTCCAAGGACGACCTCCGTGGCAAGCTCGCTGAGCTGTACAAGTGCACCAAGGACCAGATCAACGTCTTCGGTCTCCAGACCCAGTTCGGTGGTGGCAAGACCACTGGTTTCGCCCTCGTCTACGATTCCCCAGAGGCCCTCAAGAAGTTCGAGCCTCACTTCCGCCTGGTCCGTGTCGGTGCCGCAGAGAAGATCGAGAAGCCATCCAGAGCGCAACGTACGTCTACCGAAACAATCTCGAGAATCCCCGAGAGACTATACCCGGGAAGAATCAGAGTGCTAACATTAATACAGGCCATCAACGCAAGAACAGGCTCAAGACCCTCCGCGGAACGGAGAAGGTCAAGGGACCCAAGAAGAAGAAGGAGACATAAACTATTCACCTTGTGTTGGAGCATACGGTGGTTTGGGTGTTGGGTTGTTCTGGAAGACAGGCATCGTGTATTCGCATTGCATCGGTCTCCTTATGTTGTGGTAGCAGAGATTAAGGAAACGAATCGGGACATGATGGCATGAATTCGATCGCTCCGCTGGCCCAATACCATTTCAATTGAGGTTTACAAAGCGATTTGCTGGCTCTGCGTGTTTGTGTGACAGTGATTACCCCCTTGAGTCTTTGCTGATGGAAAAGTGCATTCGACTGGCAGAGGGTCTTTGTACGAATAGACAACTACGGACAAAATATGCTTCATTGTTATTCAAGATTGTGCCTTCTCATCAAACGCCAAGGGTAACTATACATTGCCCAGCGGGCACCGTCCGAAACGCAACGATTGCAATGGTCGCCCATATCATACATTCGGATGCTGTACACAAGATAAGTCTACCATCAAGGTTTCTATATTTCATTGCAGCCTGTTGCACATGTGTCTTGCATCTCCTTGTTGGTTGCCACAAGTAAGTAATGCTTTATTATGTCTATCCTTTCTCACTATCGCTCGTTTTGCATTTGCCGCCTCGCTCAACCACCGTTGGAGAGCCAGCTCGACCAGATCCTGATTCTATTGTGTCTCGATACTTGTTAGGGAAGCTACTGCGCCTATCAAGGGGAGCCATTTGGACTTTGAGCGAACCAGACTTCGAGAGGGCACGTTGTTGAGCATCTGCAGCACAAGAATTGGTGGTGGGTGAATGATGATCAATATCTATTACATCCCTACCGAAAGTTGGCTTGATGGTGAACAAAGTCACTCACAAGATCATTTCTGTACTCTCCCTCGCCCTTGTTATTATGTATGCGCATAAAAGCTAGGTAGTCATTTACAAGGCCAGTCCAATGACTACTGAGTCCGACAACTATGGCCGGGGGGGCTCTCATACTCATTGTCCCAGCTCCATCTCCGTCCGTTCCCGTTTCCCGTTTCCCCAAAAAGAAGAAATTCAACACGACACACCATCGCTCCAATTAAACATGGGGTCTACTGCCCCATTAACGTTGCAGTGCATCAAGGGCTACCCGCCGTATAATGACATGTGGTCGATTTGCGCCTTCGGTATTGTTTCGGTCGTTGAAGGCTGACGCAAACACGGCCTGAAGGTAACAAAAAAACGCCAAAACCGAGACAAAAACAGAACAAACTCCAACCACAACGCCCAGACAGTATCAAAAAGGCCAATTGTGGGCGCGATTAGATTACCCCAGTAATTTTTTTCTCTATCCGTGAAATAAGCTTGAAGAAAAAGCAAACCTGTTTGCTTATTCCGCCGTGTTTCGGGAAGCAAACAAACGCAAAAAGGATGAACGAACGCCAACTCCGTGCATGCACACTTCACAACTGATAAATGACAACAACACGATAGTATTCGGGAAACTGCTGGAGAACGAGACGAAGAGTCAAAGCACACGGTATTAGGAGGTATGAAGCCTTGCCGGAAATTGCAGCGCCACTATCACACACTCATGCAACCACATTGCTGATGGTTTCTCGGTGCAGCGTGGGCTCGTGGAGATGGTCCTGGTCATCGCTCAGTGCCTGATCTTCACGGCCTGAACTAACGCTTGTGTACGGCACGTATACATTCCCGTCACATAGCGTTCCCGCGGTGTCCATTTGCAACTTGCGGCTGGGTATGTTATCGCTGGTGGTGCCGTAGCTGAAAAGCTCTGTTTGTGAGTTTTGGCTGCGCAATGATGGCTGATGTCCGTGAGTGGTTGTCCAGCCATTGGAGGTGACGCCATATAGATCTTGCTCGCCAGTGTTGTCGGTGGAAGAGTATAAATGTGATGTACCGTCCGAGGATAGCGACAAAGGAGTTTCATTATCCATGATTTTGATTCCCGAGCCGGAAGTTGGGGCCGACGAGTTGCTGTATAAAACGCCATCCGACGTACGAGTCAGAGGGCGCGCAGGCACAGGAAGTACTCGTTCATTGCTTGTCAGCGTGGAGGTCGCTGGAAGTGAGTTCGCCATGTTGTGGAAAGAGAAGTTGCTCGATTCTGTGCTGATGCTGGAGCGAGATGCATAACTCGCATTGTGGTTATATAACAGAGGAGGCGCCGAAGTGTAGGCGCACGATGGATCCGGATCGTAGCACGCAGCAGCGTTTCCAGCTGCTTTCAATCCTGGTGCCGGTGTCCACGGCCTTGCTGGAGGGTTTGGAGCGTATTGAAGGCCAATTTGGTCCTGGTTTAATTGCGGGTACGTATGTGGCATGATACTGTAATCGACGCCATCATCGGTGTAGTCGATACCATATGGGGCCGTGTAGTAGGTGGCCTTGGTTGGATACTGATACTCATTGAGAGGCAGTTGCCTGTATGGCTGCTGGCTGCCAAGGGTGTTCCCCATAGAAGGGGTGCCATATACTGCGTTGTAGCAAGGAAAACCTCTGTTTCGATGAAGAGTGCGCAGAGCTGCGGAGGAATCATAACTGAAGTTATCCTTCACGAACGGCAGCTCCTCTGACTGGACCTGGCCAACAGTGAGTTACGTGATACCATGAACGAGAGCAGAAAGCAAGTCCCCAACTTACTCTGTTAAACTGGCAGTGGTCATTTGTGCCAGCTAATTTACAGTTATGGCATCCATCGTCGCCTATGGGACCACTGCATTTTATCTTGCGCTTTCTGCAGCGCCCACACTGGTATCCAAATCAGAATGCGAAGCTTTCGAGATATCAGAATGTACTTACAGCGACAGGTATCCTGCGGCGGTGTTGTGGCTTCTGGCCTTCCTCGGTATCTTGCTCATTCTGCTGAGTCTCATGGGCCGACATCGAATAGCCTCGAAAGCCGTTTCTCATTCTTTCACCTCCGGATGGCGCATATCTCTCATGGTTCACCTGATACGGTATCCCATTGCGGCTGTAGCGAGTAATAATAGACGGATGCTCAACATCCTCACTCCAAAGTTTTGTCATGCTCTGTGATTTTGTCTTCATCAGCACAGGTCATGTAATTTTGGGGGGAATATGAGAAGCATGGAAACTCACTCCAGTTGATCCACCGGCAATGATAGTGGGACTCTTGTAGGTAGAAATGAGAATCGACCGAGTTCAGTATTCGTAGCTGAGAGGCGTATGTCATGGTATTCTCAATCTCAAGTCATACATATAATGAGAGATGTGTGTGAAAAATCGTGGGGTTGCGGAGGCCATCCATGTATTGTTATATCCCCCGCGTTGGTAAAGAACCGCCACAAAACTGTTTGCCCATCTTAGGAGAATGCGACAGATCAGGGCAGGGTATACAACCATGGATAACCTTGTACAACCACCGTGGGTTCTTCTCTCTGTACATAGTAATGTACCTACTAGTCTTTGTGGCGCCTGAGCTATGGGCAGCTGCATATCCTCTGTTCGCCTCTCTCTCAGGAGAGCTCAGTATCAACTATTCACACAGACATGAATCAGCGACGTTCGACAAACGGGTTAAACCAGTCACTGAGTATTCACAGACAGAGTCTGTTTGGTTTGCGGAGAAAAATTGCCTACGGATTTCACCCATATAAACATATACCAAGTCAGGCTCAATGATCTGTCTCGGGTTCATGAAACTTTTCACTATCAAACGAATAAATCTGCCATGCACAGCAAATTAGCGGTCATTATGAGCCCAGGATGACTTGGCTGCGGCCATTTGTATAAGGTCAGTTAAGGTAGGCTGTCGTTATCCGAGCTGAGTACATCGTAGTAACCTATCGACCAGAGGCACATCAAGGCAAAGCTCTCTAGAAATAGCCTTTTTTGGAATAAATTATGAGGTGCAGGTAGCAATTTCAACCGGTCAAACGGGCTCTGCGAGTGATATTAATAGCTAAGGCAACGCAGATATAGAACGACAGATGGCGAATGACAATCCCGAATTTCCAGCAATTTACTTTTTTCAATACAAGTAATTCTGGAACAGGCTATTGATATTGAGCCAGCCAGCTTAATTAAGAATTGCTAGACTCGACGGTTACTCCCGCTCAAAAGTGCCAGAGCTTGTGTTTGCTTCATGCAAGGCCAGCCCCAAAGGGGTCTCGTTCCACCGATTATGAGGGCCCTATGTGCCTCTCATAAAATGACATATTTGTTGTACGGAAAAGTTGTGAAGCTTCCCCTTCTTGCATCCGACGTTAGGACCAGGTCAGATGAGCGTATGTGCGGACATGGTTGAAGGAGATTGTCTGGACGGTGAAAAATGCATGGCGTACATGTTGCAGGAATGTAGATGAGTAAGCAGCACTCGCATGCCAATGATAGATATTTAATGAAAAGAATCGCGCACGCCTGATGTATACAGAGTAACACGGTGACTTCATGCAGTTGATGGCCATTGGGTCGGCAAAGTCATGTCCACGACGTGACAAATTTGTCATTGAATTCAAGCCAGAAATAATATCCATCCCAACCCCCGTATTCTGATTCCCAGTATAGCAACAAGGATCTAATAATGAATCGATTGGCAGGAAACAGTCGTGGGCAAATTCTAATAATGAATCAATTTGTGGAAGATAGTCGTTGACAGGCTCAAACACCACCCTTTACCATATCCCCTAGCTGTTTTTAGCGGATAGGAGGGGTAGCAAGACACGTTCTGTGGCCGATGACTTGCATTTTGTGATCGTAGGTAGATGCAGGGTTGGTCTCGCTCTTTGATGTTTTCGAGACCTATACGGTTGACCTTGACCTGCAACAGAAAGAACTACTTTCCAACTCTCGTATGACCCATAGGGAAACATGATACACGATGCCCATGATATTTAGACATTGTAGCACGCTTGGGCCGCTTCATGCCATATTCAGAACTGCATTTACTCACATCCCATCTTTCTCAACTTCCAAACGATGCCATCTCCTGCACGTGGCAAAGTAGCAGGGCCCCTGTTTATTTGTGTTTAGCAATTTCAAGCAAGACATTGGCCCGTTATCCCAGAGAGGTGGGACGTAGCGGTGTCCAAGGAATAGGTGGACGCGCGGGTTCGGGGGATTGCTAAGACAATCACAACCAAGTATGGAATATGAGGCGGTAGAGTAGCCGGTCCCCTACTCCGAGAATAAAATCCGCGCCTCCTTTCACATGGACCCTGAACCTACATATGCGGGGGGTTTCCACGGAAGATAGGATGTCAGCTTCGTTTACCGTAAGCAAGCTCCGGACAGTGGGGCCACCAAGGGCGACAGCAGTTGTGGGTATTCCAGAATGCATGCCGCCGAGACCCTTGGTTTGGACTATGCCAGGGCGACAACAGTCGTCCGTCAGGCTGTACTTTCGGGACTCTTCACCGGTTTCCCCTTGGTTGCTTGAAAGCTGCACAGCGACACAAATGGGATGGTAAAAACAGCCAAATCTCTGAGGCGAATATACAAATAAGAGGTATACTTGTACAGTATCGCACAGTACAGTCGCACATGTGTGCTGCAGATGATTTAGGGAATGCCCAAGGGGTTGCAATGAGCCGTCAAGGCTACAGTGAGCGTCTACATGAAAGTGTCAGTTTGCTTTGAATCTCAATTCTGCGATTGGTTGGTATGAATAGGTTGTTTGTTACAAGGTTCAGAGTTAACAGGCATTCGCTGCCAACCTCTGAGACAAAAGCAATCTTCAGTGCTCCGGCCAGTGGGAGATCTCAGTTGGACAGCCATGGTCCAGCAGTTGCACAGGTGGGAATACAGATAGGTATATGTGTGGGGGCTAAAATTGTAATAATAATCGCCGATTACTACGAGTAGTTTGAGGGTTAAGAATCAATGTCTTTACTCCTCCCTTGCGCAGGAGTAGGTCGCGCCTTGCGAAAGTAAGGAAGCAAACTTCCGGTAGGCTGGGAAATGGCGCGTGTGGAGCTCCAGCAAATAGCCGCCGCTTGGCGCCTATCCCACTGATCGATCGATCGCAAGGCTCGACCCTTCGCGATTTATGAAAAGAAGCTACTGGTTACTGACGAATTTATGTGCTTTGGAACATGAAACTGTGCACTAGGGACGGCGCATTGTAGCGAAGCACGATTCACAGTCTGTTAAATATTCTACGACCCAATAGAAATCATGAGTGTTCTCCTGGAGACCTCTGCTGGCGACATCGTCATCGATCTCCTCGTCGATTACGCGCCAAAGCTTTGCGAGAAGTGAGTTGCAGCCCCATGCTCTACCCCCGCACCGCCCAAGAAGCTGAACACATAGATCCTAACACTCGCGCTCGATATAGCTTCCTTAAGCTCTGCAAAGTCAAGTACTACAACTTTTCGCCCGTCTATGGCGTGCAAAAGAACTTCTCGTTTCAGAGCGGCGACCCACTCGGCCCAGACTCGAAAGACAGCGACGGCGGAAGCTCGATATGGGGCGTCATTGAGGGCCCAGCAAGGAGGACGTTCGAAGCCGAACTGAACCCCAAGCTAAAACATGCAGAACGAGGCACAGTCAGCATGGCAACTGTACAGTCGCCACGAGACCCCGACAAGCGAATCGCTGGGAGTCAGTTTATAATTACACTTGGCGACGAGTTGGATTACTTGGATGGCAAAGCTGCAATATTCGGCAAGGTGGTTGAGGGATTTGATGCGCTGGAGAAGATAAACGAGTCAATCTGTGACGAGAAGGGGAGACCTATGGTGGATATCCGCATAAAACATACTGTCGTCCTTGATGACCCCTACGACGATCCACCCGGACTGATAGAACCCCCTGGATCACCTCCTCCAAGCAAGGAACAGCTAGCGACGGTTCGCATCGGTGAAGATGAAAACCTCGAAGAGACGACGGACCCAGAAGCTGTAGAACGGCAACGACGAGAGCGCGAGGCCCGGGCCCAGGCCCTCACACTGGAGATGGTAGGCGATCTCCCATTCGCTAAAGTCAAGCCTCCGGAGAACGTCCTATTCGTGTGCAAGCTCAACCCAGTAACGACAGGTAAGACACTACTGTTATCCAGGCCCAACAATGCTAATTACCGTCTAGACGAGGACCTTGAGTTGATCTTCTCTCGCTTCGGCACCATCCTTTCCTGCGAAGTCATCCGTGACAAGCGAACTGGCGACAGTCTTCAATACGCCTTTATCGAATACGCAGACCAGACTTCCTGTGAACAAGCATACTTCAAGATGCAAGGGGTGCTTATTGACGACCACCGAATCCACGTCGACTTCTCCCAGTCGGTCTCGAAGCTGTCGGACACGTGGCGCACAGCGACAAACTCAAAGAGGCGGCAGGGCGGTGGTGGATTCGGTGGTGTAAGTGGACTGGAGAAGAAGAGGCACTACAAGACCGACGACTATGGAGCGAGGAGAGATAGGTACGGTATGGTGTATGATGAGGAGGAATTGCGGAGGAGGGGGGAGAGGGAACGGGAAAGGGGAGGCAAGCCGAGTCGCAGCCCTGAGAGGCGCGAAAAGTCACGAAGCAGGAGTCCAAGCCCGAGGAGGAAAGAGGCGCGTCACTACGATTCGCGTGACGATGGAAGGAGACGCGACGACAGGGATAGGGATAGATACCGTGACCGCGACCGTGGTTACGAGAGCCGAGGCGGTAGAAGGGATGACGGTTATAGGAGGCGCTGAAGCGATGTTGTAGACGGTTCCACGGCGTTGCGGCATTGTTTCGTAACGTCCGCGCAGAGCCTATGAAATATAAATATGAAGATACCTTCCAAGCACAACAGTGAAATTCAATTATTAGATACAGATCCGATAAGATACCCTCGTATCCGCAGCGCTAAGCACATAATTCCATTGTCCTTCTACCCCCGCAAGACATTCATGCAGTTATCCGAAGTTCTGCAAGTCTTCACATCCGGCGATCTCACCCCCCCAGGCGTACAGGCAAGGTAAGCAAACAACAGCTAGGGATAGCCTTGTAAATGACTCTCTGCCAGATCCCGTCCAAAATGTCCTTAACCCAGCTACACGTGGCAGCATCCCTTGCTGTCGTATGCCCCGGTAGATCATCTTCGGCACGCTGTCGGAAATGTAACTCGGGGAATGAGATTCTTCAACCCGAAGCGCCGACATCATACGCCGTCCCGCGATTCAACGCCTCGTTCAGCCGCTCAATCGTATTCTCGTATACCTTGGCCACATCCATGTTATGCAGCGCCGCTTCATCCTCGTCCTCTTCATCCCAGTCTATCCGCGTATCCCCGCCATCCGTCTCCTCATCCTCCGTCGTCCCCGCAGCCACACTCTCCTCATCCTCCACCTCCCCCTCCCTCCCCATAACCTCCACAACCACCACCCGCGTCTGCTCAACAATACTCTTACACCTCACCATATCCGTCCTACTCATCCCACTCCCCTCCTCCTGCAGCCCCGGCAGCGCCTCCCCGCTCGCCACATCCCGCCCAACCAACAAACTCGCAAGCGCATGGTCCATCTTCCGCAGCAGCCCAAATGTCGCCCCTGGCGCGGCGGGGAAAGAGGGGAGATACTCCGATATTGCTAGCGCGATGTTGAAGAGATACGGGATCTGTAGACTCGCTGTCAAGTGTCAGCATTCCATTCTATTCCCCGCCATCCGTCCGCCAACGCAGGGGACTGTCCTAGCGGATCCACAGCCAGGTACCAGGGCATCCAAACTCCCTCTCTTACCCCAGCCAAGGACCCGTCTGAAGGACAAAAGAAAAGGCCAAACTCACGCGTCCCACTCCTCCAAAGCACATCCACCACCTCCCCCAACTCCGCACACACCTCCCCCATCCTCTCATACCCCTTCACCCCCTCCCTCATCTCCTCCGGCTGAAACTTCTTCACATACCGCCTCGACACCTTCAGCAGCGCATTCTCCACCCACCGCCTCGTCGTCTCTTCTCTGCTGCTTC